>VZSR01000205.1:1949379-2178478 GCA_013398615.1 Brachypodius melanocephalos
GTTTAATGGGCTCTTTGTATTGGAAAACATGCTACATAATTCACACACATTACAGTTTTCTGTCTGTTTATATAAAATATGCTAAGGTAAACTGTGAGTGAAATAGTTGTGGATGAGCAAGCAGAATTGTCTCAAGATTAAAACAGATTCTGAAAGACAGGGTCAATTAGTTCATTTCTTTTTTTTGCCACTAGCAGATACTTATTTCTTGGGCAAGTCATTTAACTTGGGTTTATCTCCTTGATCTCTATAACAGATATGCTGTTATTAGGTCCCTCACTGGGATGTTATGTGGTTTAATACTCTTAACATTGAGGTCCTTGGGTGTAGGGTTCTGTACAAACACAACTATTTCATTTTGACAGATGGCAGCACCTTTGAGCTTAGGCTGCAACTCACTTCCACTTACAAATTATTTTTCTTTATATTTCTGGGTTGGTGAGTGACCTGGCTTAAAAATAGCTACATTGTTTGGGGTTTTTCTTCCTGAATACATGCAACATTGCATCTTTTTTTATTAATCTAATTGACAAAGGAAGAAAAACGAGAACAAAAGTAAGGTGCTAGAGAGTATACTTATACAATTGAGTGGGATGCAGAGACTGCAGAATTAACACTACCTAAGCTCATTATTGAACTAGGACAACCCAGTTAGCCAGTACAGTTATCCAGCCTTCACAGTGTTTTTCTGAAGACTCACTGGGCACTCTAAGGATTCACTGTTTCATACCAGCTCAGCTAGTACTACCTTGAGAAATCAAACTACTTATCATGGCATGGGCTCACCCAGTGCAAATTAGTCTGGAAAATACTAGAAGCAAACCTTTAAATAACCAGTCCACTTCTGAAAGTGATAGAAATTTGTTGGAAATGTTCTCTACCAAAAGCTACAAAACATAGATACTCACTTTCCATATGAGACAACTTAGAAATAAAAAAAGACCATTTGCCAGAGGCCCTCTACCATGGTCTTCTTTGCACACCTTATGGAGGAAAATTATCCTCTCAGGTGATGAAGAAATCAATCAGATATCACCAAACAGAAAGTATCTGAAAGATGCTTTAAACTATCAGATTATTAAACTAAAGGAAGTGAAAGGTGATAAAATATGACAATACCTCATGTGCAAAACTGAAGTAGTACAGCAGCATCAGAAGAAGAAAGAATTCCATCAATCTTATACAGCCAATATACTAAATATTTTTATTAAGAATTAAAAATGTGTAGTTATTTACCACATGAGTCATATAGATGAAGGCCAGGAGCCAGGTGGATCTTTCAGAACGAAGCATTCATCCAGCAACAAATGTATCCTATTCATCAAATAAAGAGATAAATGCAGTGTTACAGCCTGATTTTGCACGCCAAAGAACTTCTCACTCATCACATCCTGCAACACCGTCACTCACCTTCAAGAGAGCTGTCAGATCCAGCAGCAAGGCCAGGCAGGAGAGCTCCTTCAAGTGCAAATGAAGGGAAAAAGAAGGTGAAAAGGTGGGCAACTGGAGAAGCTCATGTTATGTTTGAAAAGAAAGTGAACGAATTCTCACTTTCCCTCTTCTCTACAGGATGTAAGAATGTGCTGCTGAGAGGCTGCAAGGTCCTTACCAAGTTCAGCATTGGTAAACATGGGCTTAGACTGTAAACTGCAAAATTTTTCAGAAACAACCACTTGAGCTCCACTTGTTCAGGGAAAATTATTTATTGGGAAATAATAAAAAGAAAGAATGAAAGAAACGGCGAGAAAGGGAAACACTGAGAAATAATAATTAGAGTAAAATCAAAATGAGAGACAAGATGGATAAAGAGAGACATACAGTGACGGACATGTATTTTGTTTAAAAAAGACCCCAAGCATCCGACGTGAATTAATCCTTCTTAACACCACAAGTTAACCTGCTTCTAGTGTAAGCCCTTTGGTAGTAAAGCTGACAATGCAACACTGCTCCTAAGAAGCTCTAAAGTTTATCACCTGGCCTTAGCTGTAAGACAGGGATGTGGATTGCAGCCTAACACCATCCCGTGTCCTCAGGTGAGAGCAGCAGTGCCTGGATGTGTATTGCAAGAGGAGAGAAAGGGCTTGAGGGGAGACAGTGGGGGCCTCTCTCTCCCCTGCCTGGAGGCTACAGCAGCAGTTTTCTCCTTACAAGTATAAATTCAGCAGCACAGCACAGATGCTCAGCAAGGCTTCTAAGGCTTCCAGCCGTTTAAAGGTATCAGACTTCATGGAAAACACCACACGTATGTGCAGCGGCACATATGCATCACACACCCTGGAATCTGTAACATCTGTCATCTAACTTATTTGGCCCTGGGCTTTGTACACGGAATTTTGGTCTCTGGCCCCAGGTAATGGGAATTTCAGCTTTCTCTGGCAGTCTCATAGCCTCTCAGTGGAAGGAACATTGCCTTGGGAATGACACAAGAAGGACCCATGATAAATCAATGGCAAAGTCCATAACCAGGCCATATTGGAGAGCATCCTATGGATAGCATTTGGGATTGCTGTGCAAATAATTTGGCTGGTGATTCCTGCTCACTTCTAGGCCAAGTCTGGCTAGTCAACATATGTCTGGGGACAAACCTGATCAAGAAAAGCAGAATGGAGCAGGATGTGGGAACATGCATACTGCATGTGTGGGCAGCTTGCCCACACTCCTCCTCCTTCTGCTTGTCACATGCATCCCTTCAAAGAATGGGTGTTTCTTGTTTGCTTTTTCCTGTGGGCATTGAAGAGGAAAGAAGGAAAAGAAGCAGCCATCCTCCAATGCTGACTGAGTCTGATCCTTGTCGTAGTTTGCTATTGCACTACCCAGGAGGCAAGAGAGTTTTTCCACAAAAGCCCACTTTGCTGACAATCTAGAAAGTTTTCAGTCTAGAAAGGACTAAGCAGGTGGAGGAGACTGCTGTTTCCATCAGTCAGCAAAACAGATACAAGAAACAAGGGCAGAGATTTCTTATTTAAAGGGGTTGAGAGGAAAGGTTTGGAGAGTGAAGAGAAATCCAGAAGCACAAATCTGAGTTACAGGATGCTTTAGAGGTACTGATTTCCCTGGTGCTGGAACAGGCCTCCACTTGCAGATGTAAACTGTGCTGAGGCTATTGCAGATTAATGTTGGGATGACTAAAGGCCCCCTGTCACCTGGTAAAAGTCATTCCTCTTGCAAGCTCTGAATTTTAAATGGTTCCTTGTGACCTTACAGGAGGATCCTATGGCATTCTTACATTGATGCGAACATGAATGCACAGACAGACTTGAGGATAGTCAATATCCAACAAGAATGCAGAATATCATTGGGACCTGGTGTGTAGTTGTCAGAGTACTTGACAAAACAGATCCTGCCAAAAACCCCCTCATACTTAGCAGGGTAGAGGAGTCCTTAATAGAGACTCTGCAGCAATGCCAGGGTAGGGCAGCTTAATTGTTATTTGATGGGCTGCAAACTCTGGTGGATGGTGGATGGCACAATGAAAACTGCACTGACATCCAAATGCTAAATAAAGTTAATTTCCACTAACAAACACAAATTCAAAAATATCATCATGCATTTCAAAAAACATAAGCCATTACAATCTAAGAAAAGGCAGACACAGTAAGAAGGAGCAGCATGGAAAGTAATTACAACAGAAAGGCCCCACGGTGGAGACAAGAAATACAAGGTTAGATTTGAGCCTACACTGCAATTTGGAAATGTTGCTTTAGAGCCAGAACATCACTTATATGAGGCTTCATCTCATTATGATTCTTCTTCCCCCAAACAAGGGCTCTGCTTGGATTTCATCTTCCATTGGAGTGAATTTAGCATGGCAGCACATGGTAGAAATTAGCAAGGATCCACGAAAGAGAAAAAGGCACTCCAGCTACAAGTACTCTGGTAACAATTTGAAATGTAAACATCTTTGTTTTCCACCAAAGTGTTTGGGGTGGTGTTGCCTTGTTCCCTTTTTTTTTTTTTTTTTTTTTTTTTTAAATAAAAGTAAAAAATCTTGCAGAACCTTTCAAATGGTTTCTTCAGTCGGAAAACGATTTTTCACCAAAAGCTATTTTATTAAATCTTGGCCTTAGCAGCTGACATATTTGGATGAAAAATTAAAGAGCTCTGAGACCTGAGATTCTTGACACATTTGAGATTTTACTTAGATGTTTGTTGAATAGTTTTCATTTTATTGGTTCACTGGTCACTTTGCTTTCTCTTTTTAAAAGCAACAGCTGTAATTTTACTAACAGTGAAAAAAATGTCAATAGCACTGAGCAGAATTTTAGAAAGGAAAATACAGACAAAATACCAGAGAAAAGAGATGCATCAGACTGTGCAGTGTCATCTTAAGTAAAACAGTGAAACCTACAGTTCTCTTATTTGAAACTAGAAGCACTAGAAAATGTACTTATCCTACCATAAGAGTGTTACAGGGTCATCAGGAATAGCTCTTCTCTAATTAGGATTTTCTCTGACCAAAGAGATCAGATGCATTAAAGCAGGGCAGCTTAATATTTGAAAGCACCTTTCAGTCTCAGTTAGTCTGCGAAAACCATGTGAAACTTGTGACTCATTGACAGCACTGCAGGGGCTCACACAGTGCATGACACTGATTTATCTGTAGAAGGAAGATGAAGTACATCCAGGTGATGCATTAATGCCTTTCTCTTGAAAAAAGTATCACAAATTAAATTATTTTCATTTGCCACACGAATGTTTTCATATCAGTTGGGTAAGATAATATTTACTAAACTACAGCATTCAAATCTGAGTTTCCATGTGCTCACTGCAATTTGGGCTTGGCTTTCTGACACTTTTCAACAAGATGTTAAGCTTGTTTTAACTGCAAAAAATGCAAATTTTCCATTTGCCTCCTCGAGTTTGGATTTTAGAGACATATAAATAACTTTGAGAGTTTGGACACAGTGCCCATTTTTCACTTCTTACTTTATTTTAGGAACATGAGTGATTCAGCCAAAATAATAAAAATCAATTATATTACCTTGTAAATTATAGTAGTAAAAAAATTAAAATTATTAAGAAGATGTAACTAAATAAGGAATGGTAAAAGATAAACAACCTACTGTAAATATTTTGGCCACTGTGCTCTAAACTGTATTTAGATCTAAACATGAGTTTAGAGTGAAAATTTTCTTTTTGTATTGCTATGTCCTAAGTTGAAGAATCCTGGTTTCCAGACATTCTGAGGTGAAAGATGTGGAGATGATGTGGGAGGATACACCCTTGCCCTGACAAACGTGGCTTAGAGACTTTGGTACAGGGCTTGGATTGTTCCATGATTTGTGCCCTTTTCTTTCATCATTTTCCCTGGCCTGAAAAAAGCTGGCAAAGCTTAGGCCAAATTTTGTCTTTAATGTGCCATTGCCCACGTGACTTTAGGGGAGATGGGATTAGTCTAGAACTTTATACAGAAATGAAACTACAGCTTTGAAAATGGGAACAATGACTTAAAAGCACAGCTGAACCTCATGTTGAGACACTTAACAAATGCATGGAAAGTCATAATAACAGCAATGAAAAATTTCCAGTATAGATATATTTCTGCGAGTGGTACTTACAATAAATTAACTGTTGTGGAAAGTTTTGCTTCAGAATGTGGAAAAATCTGGTCCACACCACTTAGAAGGGATACTTCCTTAAGAGGAAAGACAGGTGAGGACCACCTTACTTGCATCCTGATGTGACATTTCCTAAAGGTACATATAAGTCTACTGACATTAGGCAATGAACTCCAATTTAAGTGTCCTCAGGACAAAATGTTCCAATTCACATTGTGAAAAGCAACAGAAAAAAGAACTTCATTGTCCTGGGAACTCTGCTGCTCTCCAGAAGGCATGACAAGAGCAGAGAGCTCTGCTCCACCTTCACTGAGCAGCCTGGGTCCAGCAGACAAATGCTGGGACCTTGGGACTATGTTATGGTCACTGATGTCTGCTACTGGTCACTGCTATCACTACCCACTAATCACTAATCTAATTCACTAGATTACCTTGCCCATGTTTCACTATCATTTAGCTGTGCATTTAGTGCCATAAGACTGGACATCCATTTACAAAGCTGAAGCCTAACCCTGCTTGCTCTGCAAGAATGCAATCAGACCAATTTACTCATGTACAAGTGTCTTTTTCTTTGCAGAAGTCCTGGAACAAAATTCCTCACACAGCACTAAGAGCCTTTAGGTTCTCCTACAGAATTTTAATAATTGCCTCAAACAGTTCCTTTCCCTTTCTGAGGAATAGAAAAATGCAAAATGTCCAAATCCCAAAATGTGCCCCATTAAGCATGAAGAAGAGAAAGTTTTCATGCATTTACTATCTCCCATCTTCCTACCTCGAAAGTAATAATTTACTTTTTTTAGCTCCACTCAGCAGCTTCACATGCTGTGTTAACAACACTGAAGTTGCTAATAAATACCTACTGCCTTCTCTGAGAAGTTCATAGTATCAAGCTCAGCCTCATACAGCAGTCACTACTGTGTGTAAGTGTAAAGATGCATGTATGTACAGGTGGATGTGCCATTCATGTATTAATATTCTAATTTATGGGAAGAGATTTACACAATAAAATCCTCCCCAGTTAATTGCACTTAGAAATTTATCACAAAGCTGCAATGAAATATCCAGAGTTCTGCCAGCAATGCAATAATAATCACATATTTGCAAGGCTGCTGCAAAACAACACAATTCATACTAGTCCAGAGTGTTCAATATTGCGACAAAAAGCACAAACTGCAGTTCAAATACGTCTTCACTATGAATGCATTGGATCATTTACCTTAACAATGTGAACGTGCTCTCATTATTATGTTCAACTTGATTAGTGTGTAGTCTAATATTTAAAAGTGCACTTCAGATGAAAGAAGGTATGAATGCATGATTGGTCCTAATAAATTGAGCAATGCCGTAATGAACTGCAAGGGGTCTGTAAGAAACTGATAGACACTGGACAGAGACACTCATAACTAGGAAAAAAATGGCAGCAGCAAAGGGAAGACAGAGCCCTCTCTCCTAAGAAACAAAGAAATGGACCCTGTCAGCCCACCTCAAATTTGCAAAGGCTAAACAGGAATAGATGGTATTCCTTTCAGCATTAACAGTGATAATAAAAATAGCAAGAGCAGGTTTAGTATTGATGCTCTGTAGCAGCATCTGCTGGTTACTACAAGGAGAGCCAGCATCTCCTTCAAAAATTGAGAAGGTACCATGGGGTATAGAGGCATGATTTCCCCCATACTGGAATGGTGCACTGGACAGCATGCAGGATTAAGCTCAAGGAAATAAGAGTATGGCTGTGGGTAAATTGTGCCATGCCTCAGTCTTCCTCCCTGTAACTTGAAATTGTTCAACAACCTCAACTGAAAGCACTTAGCATTTTATGGTACTGTTAAATCTTAACCACTGACACTGCTGCAAAGAAGGAGAAAAGAGAGAAGAGAATATTTGATTCAAGAGAGAAGCCAACATTTGCAGATGCTACTCAGATGAGGAAATATATTTGTTTTCACAGGAAACAACTTTCTCTTTGGAGGAAAAATGAACAGAAACAACAAACTGTCTGGATGTTCACATGGTATGTCATGGGCACGTAAAGTTGGACAATGGACTGCATGGCTACTCTTGTGTGTTGATGGACCAGCACGAGTAAATCCATTCTTTTCGTATTCCAAGCAGTTCACGTAGTTTCCTATATGAACAATCTCCTTCTGCCTGAGAGGTGACACCTTTGTTTAGTCCACTTGGAAGTGGACTAAGTTAGACT
Organism: Brachypodius melanocephalos; assembly: GCA_013398615.1. Lineage (NCBI taxonomy): Eukaryota > Metazoa > Chordata > Aves > Passeriformes > Pycnonotidae > Brachypodius > Brachypodius melanocephalos. Next base: position 1,957,138 of record VZSR01000205.1, read on the forward strand.
GTAGCAAGGCATTTAATGGGGGGGAAATAGAAGGAGAAAAGTCCATTGTGAAGGGCGGTGTGGAAGAGCTATTTCAGTTTAAACCTTCTTCTCTTTCACAAAAACTTCCTCTGCCAGGTGAAACCCCCAGTGCTGGTGGAGTCAGCAAAGAGTGTATACACACAGCACAGTGTGGAGTGCAGCTCTTTCTGAAGAGCTTAGGTTAGATACAACAAGCAGTTATGGTGTAATTCCTCAGCCCTCACAAAACCCTTGCACTGTAATATTCTACTTCTTCAGTATTGTCATATTGCTTTCAGCACCTGGCCTAATCTGAGCCCTTTTCTTACGGCATGTCACATTTGAAGAAATAGGGTAAAACCATAATTTGTCAGACTGATATCAAAACCTACTCTTTATATGCTGCGCATATGTTTCTGGCTAAATATACCTGAAAACTGCCTGAATAGTTGAAAACATCCCTGCTTAACAGAAATTAATTTTTTTAACATCCTTTCTGATATTCTTTACAAATGGGTGTGGCTTTCTCGACTGAAAAGAGGAGTGCAAAAGCCCTCTCAGGCACATGATGATTCTTAAGACATCCTGTGCAGGGCCAGGGGTTGGACTGGATGATTCTGATGGGTTCCTTCCAACTCAGCATATTCTGATTCTGTGAATATGATACAGGTCTAAAGAGATGGTGGAAAGTACTCTCCAGCAAATTTGGCATATGATATTGGAGAAATTGTTCAGTGCTTCAGCCTTCTTTTCTATAAAACAAGACTGATAATGTATTTGCTAATGATAAACTAAAACAAGTTCTAAGGGTTCCACGCTATTGTTTCTTCCCAAATTATTGTAATATGTTGGATATCAGTTCCTTGGGGAGAAAAACCCCACAATCAAACCAAACGAGTGGGGACACAGGTATTCTTCCTGCCACAGAACTGGTGGAGTTTTGGGTTAAGTCAACCTTCTGTTTTGTTAGGCACAACTAGAGATTCCCATTTCCTTGTGGCTCTACATTTTAGCATAGTTTTTGGATAGAGGCAAACTCAGGTGGTCAAGTAACCATGACTGCAGAATGTAACTACGCCTCTGTGCCCACAACAGTACCATGGCTCTTGGGACCTTCAGCTACAGTGCTCTGAGGTCTATGGCTGCAGCTGCATTGTGCCTGCTCTTACCAAGCCCAGTTTTTATGACTCACAGAAACTCGCATGTGTGTGTGAATTATTAGCTTTTCAATTGACGGCGAGGGAGCAAAAAATCATCTACAAAATAAAAGCTTAGCTACTCACATTATAGTCTCACACATTTTACCATGTGTTTACTGTCAGAATGTGTTGTAGTTAATATCTGAATTTCTGCCAGACTGCTGACAGACAGAATATGATCTATTTTAAGATTTTTTTTTGGTGAAGTTACAACTGCTAGTCTGTAAATACTGTGTGCGATAATAGAAGCACTAATTTGACACAGCTATATGTTTCAAAACCTTTGTAGTTTCCCTACATTTCTCATTCTCTTTGCAATTCCAATTAGAAAATGAGTGATCGATGCCTGGAGTTGCTACAGCATATTTTAAGATACAAAAATTATAGGAAGCATTTTGTTCATTGCTGTTGTTCAAATGGTGCTTTGTTGTCTAGTAACCTTAGATTTACCTACAGTTCCTCTTAAAATCAAACACAAACCTGAAATCTCTACACACACCATGAGAAAAGACACCAAAGAAAATCAGAGCAAGGGAGCACAGTGGAAACCTGATAAACTTTTCCAGCTGGTTACAGGCTTATCTCTCTATAAGGCAAACAAAAGTAAATGAAAGTGCTCTGGATTCAAACCACAGTAGATTTTTTTCCCCTAAGTTTCACGGTACAATTTCTTCACCTTTCAGGTTTTACACAGCATGTTTATATTTTTAAAACTTCAAAATAATCCATATACTGCAGGGGATTTAAATAGCGTGCACAAGGCATCCTCCACCCTATTCCTTGTTTGTATCTTCTGGAGCCAAATTCTTTAAATGACAACACTAAAATCATTACATTCTACTGCCTTTCAAGGCTGTTGCAGTTTTCTTGTATTCCCCTGTCTCTTTTAGAGCATACTGTGAGACAGCTTTGGATTATGTAATGAACATCCTTAAACCAAAAAAGCATCATTCAAAAAGGACTCTTTATCTTCATTGTCTCTGCTAGGGCACCAATCATACATCCATCCCATTTAAAAACAATGAACATTATTAATTTTTATTGTTTTTAGTAGAGCTGCATATGGAAGATTCATTTTCTGCCCTGATCCCCTTAAACTTGCATGTACTAAAGGAGAATACACGTACTTTTGCAGGATGGCAAAACACAGCCATGAGAAATCTTAGTCTCTAGTCAGCCCTATTCAAGTCTTTTTTTCTTTTTCCCCTTCACTGAGCTTTGCATAAAGCTAACCCAAACCCACATGGATTTCTATAATATCCAAAAAGAATGACAATGACTGATGTGATGTAGGTGGAAACTGCCTGAAGAAACCTAAATTGTAACAGGAAAAAAAAATTGACATTTTAGATTTTAAATGTTACACAGTTTTTATAAAGCCTCAGTCAATTTATTTTATTTATTCTAATGAAGAGCATTACAACTGCTTTACTGCACTGAAGCAAGCATCTATCACACCATTAATCACACCTTGTGAATAGTCACAAATCAAGTTCTAACAGCAAGCACTGAATCAGGAGCAATGAAGCATAAACTCCTTCACAATTTATGATCTCTCCAATTGCATCTTTTCAACCATTAAATTGCAAGATACCATAAATTTTTATCTTCTTCACTTCAGTCACATTATTGATTCTGCCTTGTGAAATATCGAATAGCTGTAAATCTAGGCTATTGAATTAAATTTAAAGTCTTGACTTCAGAAAAGAAACCCAACACACTGCCATGGCTGTTAATTTACACTGAGGAACAAATGATAGAAACATTAAAATTTAAATGGACAACAGGGATTTCAAAGAGCCACAGTTCTGTCAATCCTAGTCCTTGTCAACCTTGAGGGGTTTTCTTTTAGCCAAATTTTAGATCACAAAGTGTAATAAAATAAAACCTCCAGGTGGATGCAGAACAGATAATTCTTGCAAACAAGTAAATTATTAAGAGGGTAAATCAAAGACACTGAATAAATGTTTAGGTTTCAATAACTTCACTGAATTCAGCACAATCTACCTAATTACAAGGCTGAGGTGCTAGAATATAAATAAAATTGGCATACTGGTGATAGTACATTTTTACTTTACTAGTGAAAAGATCAGATCCCTTAATATGCCCACAAGATTCTCTCTAGAACATTATAGGCAGGTCCTTCCAAGAACAGTGCAACCATCAGAAATGAAAGGGATGACCCGCCAAAGTGGAAGCTTTTATTAATTAGTGGAGAAAATACAGGCTGCTAGAAATAGAAGCTCCCAAGGGACTGGAAGGGTATAAAAGTAGAGCTGGAAAATGTGTTTAAGAAGAAAACACAGGGTGTCACCTAAATTTCCAGGGTAATTTGAAGAAGGGGGAGTTTCATGAAGTTGTTGTGGGTTGTTCCAGTGAAAGTGATGTCTGGCCAAGGTGAAAAATGGGCATAGGCTCAGACTCATATCCAGAAGTTTGAGTACTCTTTTCAGACTTACCTCAAAATTCTTTGCCTTGCTTTGGTCCGATTTTTTTTTCTTTTATATTGGAGATAAGATGTGCATGTCAGAAGACCCTGGGCATATTGTTTCTGCTGCCAGCAAAAGCTTCCATGACCATAATTTCTTTCATTTCATTTCCTATTTCAAGTGAAAAGTGAAAAGCATTAACCAACCAAAATGCCAAATTCCAACTACGAAAAAGCACAATCCTGCAGGAACAAATAATTCTTGCTTGTAAAGTTTTCTAGGTTTTGACTGCTAATTAAAACTGAATCTAGATCAGTAATGCTTCCCCTGCCACTATGGACAAAACTAAATAAAAAGAAAGAATTGAAGAAAATAGGAGATTGATACATCTCTTACTAAACTCTCAGAAACGTCTTGCACCTTAAAATTTGGATTCCCTCAAGGAAAAGAAAAAAAAAAAAAAAGAAAACAAGGGGAGAAAAAGGGGGCAGGGATAGTAAGATCAAAACGTCTGCTCAGAAATATTGGGCACCCCAGAAACAGTATGGCTTGTGGAAACCAAAAGCTTTTAACAATGGAGAACTGATAGGTGGCCAGAATGTGTGTACAGTATGGGGAAATACAGTGCAAATGTGTCGTGAAAGCTGGTGTCCCTGCATGAGGAATTAGCTGCAGGGCCTAAGGCACTCTGCTAGTAAGAAAAGGCATGGCAAGTGGGGAAGAGTTAACCTTTTCCAGGTTTCATAATTTACAATACAGATGTAATTTCTGCTATATGGATAGCCTGAGTGAACTTAAACATAAAAACCCAACATTCTTTCTTCTTGTGGAAAAACAGAATTGAGGAGCTTTTCTTCATACAAAGTCTGCTATATGATACGTTTCCTGCTTACATGTTTAAACCCAGACACTTGCATGTACAAATGAAATATACTTCACAGAACTGAGACTGGCATCAGCAGGCAATCCAGCAATGAGCAGAAATCCTTGAGCAAGAAAACAATAACAGAGAAGCTTTAATGAAGATCTCACAAACATTTTATTAACAGTAATACAATAAACATTGAGCACTATAGTCCCATGTTTGAACTTTCACAATAATACATTTTACAACACTTTCTGAGGTCAGGCAAGATATTTTACTGTGTGTCAATGGAAAAAAGTTATGTTCCCAAACTCAGCATTGGCACGTGTGTGCCCAAGTACTATGAGATACAGTCTTTGAATTAGTAATTTTTCCTGACAGGATGACATGCAAGCTCACAGTAGACAAAGAGAACGGTCTTCCATTAATTACATAAGTAAATTCATAGCCCTGATTCCCAGATATCCACTCTCCCTAGGTCTGGACACCGAAACAGAATAATGCCTCTGTGCATGCTCTCTCCCTATATGCCATGAAAAATGTCTGAATGGTGCTGATTACACCTGTCCATTGGTGTAGGCACAGCATCTAAACTTAGCTTTGGTTTGCCCTGTAGGACATAGGATTTTCTTATAAAATAAATAGAGAAAAAAAAATCAACTTCATATTCTTCTTTCATAAAGAAATTATGCTCCTAATTAGGCCTGCAAAAAACCGCTAGAACTACTTTGTGCCCCTAAACCAAAAGCCCGGATTCAAAGAGACTTTCAGGAATTCAAAAGTTGGACCCAGATCTGAATTTGAAGCTAAAGACCATTGTACACTGTTCACAAAGCTTTGGTTTTACTTCTGCCTTCTCTTTTTCACAGCTGAACCATTTGATCAAAAAAGTTTTCAGAAAACTCAGCGAGTTGCTCTGAAACTCACTACAAAGTATAATACCAGCAACTTTGCACAAAATTTTCTGATTTAAAAACGATGGCAGATTTGGTCTAATTATCAATATGTTCCAGAATCTTCTAGGTTGTATTTCCTACTATTTTCCATTAACTTTTCTGATCAGGCAGGATCTGATCAGAACTGCTACCTTCCCCACTTTTAAACAGTGCCGCCAAGTTGCTTTAAACTCCTGCAGATTATATTTTTAGTTCAATGAAAATTTAATAATCAGTAATTCTCTTTGAGAACTCACCTTTGCCCTTCCCTTTAAAATAGAAGGGGATGGTACAGGAAGATGGTGTAGTGCTCAACATCAGGAACAAATGGCTGCTGTCCTTGAAGGGATATGAGCTTCTAAGGAGCCAAGAACCACCTGACAACCTAAACCATGAAATTATGTGTTAGCTGTCCTTTCCTGATTACCTTAGGAGGAAGTACTCGTGTGCTGGAATGAGCCCTCTAGCATGACAGAGCTCTATAGAGACAGCTCTGTCATTTGGAAGGGTGAATGCTACAGCACCCTTTAAACGTTCTTTCTCCAGGAAACAATAGTATTTGTTTGAAGGTGTGAGAAGGAAGACTGTTAAGCAATGAAAAGGACAGATCCATTGTGCGACAAGAAAAGTACTCACTGTGCAGCAGCAGCAGGTGCCAAGGATACTACAGGGCTTCCAGTAAAGGCTGTAATTAGGCCTTTTATGGCTAGGACCAGAATCAGCAGTCTGTAAAGAGCAGTGAACTGCTCTCTTCCAGAAAACATAGGATTTCCCAAAGTTTTCCTAGGTCCTCGGAAGGATTCAGCCTTGCAGAAAACTGTTTAGAGAAAGATGAATGCAGTGTGGCCATATGCAGTCCTATCAGATAGTATTAAGCAACAAAAGCAGATTTTTAAAATATATAGTTATTTTCTAAATAGTTACAAGATGCATAAAAAAGTTTTTCTAATGTGACCTATAAAATCAACATTTGGTAAGCAATAAATTAGTGAGCAAAATTCTTTCAGGAAATGGTGTATCTTGGCACAGCAATATTTTAGTCAGAATTAGGGAGGATCTGTAGCAGTCTGCAATACCATCCTAACAAATTAAAATATTATTTTTAAGAACTGATGTCAGTACATAGATAGTAATATTTCAAGGAAGGAAAACAACACTGAATACAAAACAGAAAAATGCATGAGAATTAAGACATAAGCTATACCAGGTCACATAACAACCATCTGTTGTATTTCTTGCTCATCAGAGAGTCAGTTTTAACCATCCATTTCCATCTCTGGATATCCAGTCCATTTCCATCTCTGTAGATCTTCCAAGACAGACTCTTCAGACTATGACTAACATGAAAAAAAACAGAGAAATTTTTTTTTCTCTCCCAAAGGAAGTATCTTGGCTCAAATTAATTTGTGGCTTAAGCGCTGGCTACAGATGGCAGCAGAATCTTAGAGAGTGAATGTATAAAAGGATATGGGCAACAGAAGTGAGATGGGATTGATGTTTGCCTTAAATAAAAGCCTATATAAGCTAACTCTGAGGCTGATGAATGGTTTCTGCATATATGACATTTTAGTGACTGCTGAATGTAGCAATTCTTGGCAGAGTGGTGATGGTGAAGTGATGCTGGAAGCCAGAGACAGTGCTGGAAAGCCAGAAATTATGGGATCTGCTCAGCTCTGTAATTTTGGCTGTATGTACCAGTGAGCACATGAGTCACACCCTTCACTATGCAATTTTTGTCTGGTTGATTGATATGAGAACACCAAGGGACCTCACTGAAGATAGATCTCAAACTCAGATATTAAAAGATTCACCGTGAATGTTCATCTTCTTAATTATACAATGTTTTCTGACTTTGTTCTGGATTGCTTTGAATATCTATTTTGTCTTTCAGGAAATGTTTTGGGGCTCAAAACAAATAGCTTTTCTCCATCATGACCAAGAGAAGATGGCATTTAGAATCATTAATTAGGAAGTCTTAGACTGAATGTGTACATAACAGGAACATTTTACTTCTCAGCAGGGGTGTTTCAGAGAGTGCTAAGAAAATTTAGTGCATTTTGTGATGGCTGTTTGGGGAATACGTATATCTCAAAACCTTTATTGTTTATCAGGTTTAATTATTGCAGTTTTGAATGATGTCAACATTGCAGAGTCAACTCTACTAGCTAAGTACAGATCTAGTCAATGTAAAGGAGAAAGCATAGCAAAAGCAGGAGTAAAAAAACCCAGACAGCTGACTGTACAGTAAAAATTTGTAAATGTGAGTATTGAACTGGATACTAAGCAAAATATGAAAAGAACAAACCTACCACAATCTTACTCTGTAGCATTTGACATGTAAGGATTGTGAATGCCCGTACTTCCATTTAAGATGCAATAACTCTTACTTACTACTTAGATTTTCTCCATAGATGGCAACAATTGTTCTCTGATTATCATTTGAGATAATATTTTATTGTGTTTCCCATTTCTCTACATTTGCTTGCCTGCCAAGACTTCAACAACTGAGTAGAGATAAAGCATCGTTAGTCTAGGGCAGAACTACCAATTGAAACAAAGGATTTGAAATAGGGCATGTGGGAGGGTAAGAAAGCATTTCTATCACTGAAACATGCCCTCAAGCCAGGACCATATTTGTAAACTACCTGCCTCACACCCCCAGCACACAGCAAGGCTCCAGGTTGTGTTTAGATTTAGCCACCAGTGAACTTTCCCATGTGGCAGAATTACACTAGCAGTAGCTGCGGAACAACATCTCTCAGTTATCCTCTACTATTGTGGTGATTTGAAACAGATTCAGGAATTCTACTGCACAACTTTCAAATCCAAACTAGCTAAAGAAGCTTGAAATCAAACCTTAAAATACCCATTCAAGTTTCAGAACTTACTTGCTCTGTAACAACCTTCATACATGTTGCAAACCCACAAGTCTGCAGAAGGGAAGTAAGTGTACACACTCCTTGTGGTTTAACAGCAGCCGGCAGCCAAACCCCACACAGTCACCCACATGACAGCAGGACTGGGGAGACAATCAGAAAGGTAAAAGATGGAGAATTCATTGGTAGAGATACAGACGTTTCGACAGGGAAAGCAGAAGCCCTGCACAAAAGCAAAGCAAGACATGGGATTAATTCACTGCTTCCCATGGGCAGGCAGGTGTTCAGCCACCTCCAGGAGAGGAGGGTCCCATCACATGTAACACTGACTTGGGAAGACAAATGCCACCACTCCAAATGTCCCCACTCCTTCTTCCCCCCATTTTATATACTGAGCATGATGCTGTATGGTCCGGAATATCCCTTTGGTCAGTCGGGGTCACCTGCCCTGGCTGTGTCTCCTCCCAGCACCCCACGAACCCCCAACATCCTCATCACTGTGGCAGTACAAAAAGCAGAAAATGCCTTGGTCGTGTGTAAACCCTGCTCAGAATAACAAAAACATCACTGTATTACCAACCCTATGTTTAGCACAACCCTAAAATATAACCATGCGCCAGCTACTGTGACAGAAACTAACTCCACCCCAGCTGAAACAAGCACAATACTTGATTAAGAATGGGTATGATCAGATGTTTACCACACCATGATTTTTATGATTTCATACATGAAACGTGCCTGACTGCCAAAGACTGCTTTTCTATTTAACAGCATGAGAGGCAGATACCACGTTTTCCATGGCACTGTACATTTAGTTTCTTGGGAGCAAACTTGCATACTGTATAATTAGACAGTTATATTTAAATGCACCTGCTGTGTCAATGACTCTTCTCTGTGTCTTGACATGTCAAATCTGAAATTAGCCAGCACCTTCTAGAAATGTCTTTAGTAAAGGATGAGGAAACACTTTTCCATCAGGTTAAATCCTGCAGGTGTTGCACCTGAAACAGTGAACTTGTTCTCAGATGCACTTGACCCATCTACACTGGAGGCTTTATAGCCTCCAGTGGGGCATCTATTGCGTTCTTTTCTATGCCAGCTCAACTTCAAACACCGTTGAGTTCATATTGTCAAAGCAAACAACTGCAAATCCTCCACATGCAAGCATGCTCCCTTTACCTTTCTGTTCTCCCATCTGTAACAAGTATGTTTGAAAACCAGGCTGGACAGTAAGGAGCAGAATGGTAATTCTGTTCTAACTGCTACCCATACTGTGCCATTTTGAGAATGAGTGCAATGGTTCTGAAGTTGCACTATCAAAACAGAGGGGACATACATATCAGAAAGTATGATCAGATGTGCTCTTCACAAGTATCAGTCCAGATTAGCTTCAGTGCAGAAAAGCAAAACTTAAAAAACATTGCCTACATCATCATCGTCATAACAACAAAAGTAGTAATGACAAATAGTGGGAATTTATATTGATGCTGGCATCAATAACTCTGCTGGCAGAACCTCACCTAGCATATTTACTTACTTCATCTTTTGGTTTAACATATTTAACTACATATGGCATTCCTGAATTACATGAAGCTGAAAGTCCTGAGTGCTCCTAATTCCCACTGACTTCCCAGTGAAATGGAAAGGATGCCTGGCACCCTGCAGGGTGAGAATGCAGCACTTTCCTATGTCTAATTCTGTTCCTATCTCTCCTGTAGCAGAATCTTGTAATGTGTATCCCAGACGGCTTTTGTTTCAAGCATCATTCCCCTCAAGCCCAACTGCTTATAAACTCCCTATAGATTACAGTCTGGAGGCTGGGAATTTCTGCTTCAGTTTACAGCAAGGAAATATGTAGGCACTTTAATCTGTATACTGGTAGTTGCAATGTTATAACATAGACCCACTCAAGGCTGCACTATACTGAATGGAATTTGCAGATATTAGAAAACCCACTGATTCAACTCAGTGTATTTATTACTAATTAGATTTCTTAAATTCCCAGCAGCAACTATTTCACTAGCAATGAAACACACCAAAAAGATACAATACGATTTTCATGTCCTGTCTGCTGCAAGAACTAGTCTCAAAATCAAGTACAAATGAAACCACCTGACTGCGTTGGCTCACTTTCAACACGCCAGTCTCCCTGACTTTGCCAAAGAAATGTTCCGAGTCTCACACTGAGAATGACAGAATATATGACTCCAGTGGCCCATAAAAAGAAGCAGAGAAAATGTAAAGCTGGCAGACAATGTCATCTACTGGCAACAACTGTATGACTTTATAAATCTTTTCTGTTGTTTCTGCTCCAAAGGTGCAGCTTCAAGACCAGAAATATTTGTAACTGCACACATGCATTGTAGTTAAAATATATTCTCATACATTTTATTTTACTAAAGAGAAAAACAGACAACTAATTTCGCACCTGACATACAGGTATGACTCAACAAAAATCAATGAAACTGCATCACTTGAGGCAATAATAAATTTGACCCAGAGTTCTTGTTTCATTTTAATTTATCAAGAGAAACCCAGAGCTAAAATTAGCTTACAGTAGAAGTCACATGGTAACATGAATAAATATCTTCCCACTAGTTCTGTGAAGATGCCTCTGGCTGTGAACCACAGCCATCTGTGGGCAATAATCCTGTCTATCTAATAAATATCAGGCAAAGTCTTAAATTACGTGAGACTGCACTGTACATTAGAATAAAGGAACAATGACAGATGGCAGAAAGCCCATGAGGTCACTGCAGGGGTGAATAGGAGAGTGCAAAATGCAGTGATGGGAAATGTGGGTACATTCAGTCTTCAAAATACTTTGCAAATAAACAAACTATAAGTAAACTGCAAAATATACGGGTAAAGAATCATCCTATCTGTGCTGTCATTTCACAAAAGTGGAAATGCATCCTCATCTTTACACCCTTACCAGGTCAACTATTAAGTCTTTGCCACTTAATGGGAAGTGGAAAGACATCAGGTCTGAAAGAGGTTTTGGAGAGAAATTACATTCAGCAATTATACAATCCTCCATGTATTTTTTGTACCTGGAAATTGGAAGTGGCACAAAATGAAGCAGGACAATGATGGAGCTGGAAAATGCCTCTTAGGAATAGCTCTAAAATTCATCTGATTTTTGGGAGAGGTACTCTTCCGTGGTTCCTTCCAGGCACCACAGCCACCAAACTGTAATATGTGAAATCAGATTCTGAAACAATTAGAAAGCCCGACAACAGCTAATTAAACTGACAAAGAACTTCAGATATTGAAATCTGGCTTCCTATCTTAAGTCTGTCTGTAGCTTTAAAATGGAAAATACCTTAGCATCTAAAATTAAACATTTCTTTTGTGGCAAGCTAGCCTTATGCTTCGATTATTCTGGTAATTTTACTCATGAACTCCAGCCTGAGTCAAATGTATTCATATAGGCAGTGACACCTCTGGATACTGCAGATAAGTACACTGCCCAAAAATGGCTCATTTCAATCCCTGGAAGTCTTACTGAAATACTTTCATTACTTGGTGCTAACACAACTTCACCAAAAAAAAAGCAAGAACTCATTGTCATGGCCACCTGCATGTTACTAAGGAGTTGGAATGTTTGTTTGGACAGGATCCATAGTGTCCAACTGAAACCATTTCTTTCCTGCAAAACACTACAATAGTTTATCAACTGAAAAGTTATGCTTTGTTAATATGAAAAATATGCATTAATGAAAGCATTTTGATAATTTCTCAGGTCTATCACATACCATGAGATCAAGGAAATGGGCCACTTTCCATTTTCTGTGGATTTTCATTTGCTTCCATCCCTTTTACTTCTTCTACTTATAAAATTTTCCCTGCCTCTAAAGATTAGCTTTGCTAGTCTTTTGTTAGAGAAAAATTTTTCCCCACACTAAGGAATGTGCAGACAAGTAGAACTTAAAAACATTCTTCTGAAGGTGAAAAAACCCTTTTAAATTGTGTTTATCCAACATTAACCTCTAGTCACTTCGGTTAAAAACTTCATATTCTTTCATATACTGATTTTCAAAGAACAATGGTACATACACCAATGCAAATTTAATCTTCATGGTGACCTCAGGGTTTTTTATGACTATTACAGCCACTACTGACAGATTTTGTACAACACTGACTTCCCACGTCTCCCTACAGAACACTCCTATTTACACTACTTATTACATTAATCCAAAGACATTGGAGACTTCATAGGCAATGCCTGACATGTAAATGCCAAGATGCTTCATCATTAATATGTTTATCCCATGGATTCATCAAGCTCTGGGTTGATATTTATAAATCTGACAGTATTGCTCACATACAACAGTATTAAACACAAGATATTTTTTGCAGGATTGGAGGCTCATCTACACTACAGACTTGAATAACTTCTGAAAATTCAGTGTCTGCTTTCCAACGGCACTTACAAAAGTGTTGTGAAATATCTGATAATTGAAATCTCTCAGAATCCTTCTGGAAGATGGGTATATCAATGCTGAAGACTGAAGAATGCACTATTATTATTCTCCAAAAAGGATATAATACACAAGAGTTTTATCAGTCTTTAAACAGTAAACAAAATGCACTGGAACATTCAAGCCAATTTCACTGGTTGGGAGAGTAATCACCACCCAGAAAATTAGGACAACATTTTCTGACTGAAACACAAATTAACTGCACCACATTACAGAACAGAGCAATTACACTTTAGATCACACTTTACAAAATCTGAGACATTCATTAAAGGACAGGTGATGGTTTAAGGCAGTTCCAAATCTCCTCCTAGGGCACAGGGATCACGTGGTACTTTTAAGTCATCTGGAGACAGTAAAGAGAAATGTCGTATCCATCTGCCCCCTATTCACACCAGCCAGCAGGCAGAAGCCAGTCCAAAGTACACACAGATATATATTAAAAGACATGGTCATGGCTGCTGCTGTGTCCTCCTACTTCTGAGGGAAAAAAAGGAAGCAAAAATTTTCCAAGCAAAGCTTTGGAAACTCCCAGAGTTGAGACTTTTACATTGAACAATGCATTAAGAATATCTGGGAGGGAAAATCCTGTGCTGGCAGATAGGAGGACTGGATGATCTACAATGGTCTGTTCCATTTTTAAATTCTATCATCAGATTTGTCCTCAAGTACAAACCCTCTAGGAGTTTCTTGGGGGCGGTGCATCCCTCCACAACCCCTACTGCGGGCTCTGGCTTAAAAGCCACAATAGAGTCCTTAGAATCTAACAACAAGAGCTATTCTAGGCGCTGGTTAGGAAAATGGGATTTAAAGGAAGTTTCTACTATTGTGCAAAATTAGGGCAAAAAATCTCCTTTCAGATAAGCAACAAAGTATATCAATTCCAACAGTTTGCTCTCCTGCTGTTGTATCCATCATAAAGAAAGAAGTCTTTCTGTGGTGAATAAAGGTGATCGTCTAATCAATTAAGATTTCATAGAAAATACGGAACAATTCATCTGTCTGCCCCACCCTCTTCCCAGGTTGAAACAGGACCTTTCCACTTTACTCTGCATGTCACTTTTGTTAAAATGACAGGCACCTCACAGAAAACACCAAACATACATGTAGAGAGAGAAGAATTCCTATTTTGAGATCCACCATACAAGTGAAGGTTTTTGAGCTGTGAATTTGATTGCTCTGTATTGGACAATTGCTTATATAGCATGATACATATCATTTTTGTATGTGTGGTTATTCATGTATTACAGTCTGATCATGATTACACTTATTTTGATTATACCAGTATTATCAAAGGCATTTCTGAAACTGATGTAAAGTGTACACTGCACAGAAGTAATAGTAATACAGAAGTAATAGCAATAATTCACTGACCTCGTTATTGTCCATGACAGTTCACTGACTCAGTTGAATACAGTACATATCTCCACCAAACACAATCTATTTTGGGCTATCGTGGACTGTGGCAGACTTGGGTTTTTTATACTTGTTGAAAACAAGTTCTTTTGTACTATGTTGTAAATTTCAGCTGAACTTTCAAAGTTGCTTTCCTTTAGCCATAGCTAAATGGCTAAACGTATGCAATATGTTAGTCATTCATTTCTCCTATTTTACCTGAAGATGTCTTAGAGACTTCCAACTCCTCCACTGAAGGATGAACACCAAATGTTCACAGTATTCAGAGTCTTAAGGGTAATGTTTCTTCACAATGACATTTACTTCAAGTTGTTGTAGTTCTCATGCTGCAGCTTTAGCCTCTAAAGACAAGGACAATGCCAGACAATAGCTACATTTTCTCTGTCTGGATATAAGTTGGAAATAAGTTCCTGGCTTCTGATCATTTCATATGCAGAAAGTATAAGTAGAAAAATAAGCATTAAAAATTGTAGAAGGTAAACATTGAACTTGCAACATCTGAAATATATTCTAATAGAGTTTCTCTGTTGCTGATATTGGTTTAAAAGATTTTGGCTTAACAAACAAAGGAGCAAAATAAGGAGAATGATAAATTAAAGAAAGCATGGACTGCTGCCTAAATCAAATGCAGAGAAATTGCAAAGAAACAAAGAAGGAAAATATACCCACTCAAAATAAACTATAAGACAAGACATTAAAATATAGATAACATTATACTTTATTTAACCTGCAAAAAAAATCCCGAAACCCAAACCCAACAACAATGACCAAAAAATCCCACCAAAAGGATTTGCAAAATGCCTGAATTTTACTCAGCTTACCTGGGGTTCACACTGCAATTCATAGCATCTGTTTTTCTACTTGTTATGCTTTTGAAGTATTGAACTTAAACACATATATTGTTTTACAAAAATATTTCCCTTTAAAAACTCAAGCAAGCAAAGCAGGTGTTTATGGAGTGTATTTGAAAATATAATTTATTTTACCTGACTTTTCCTCATTTCAGTATTTTGGGCATATGGTGTGATTCTTGGGGATAGTCTTGTGCAGGGCCAGGAGTTGGACTCAATGATCCTTGTGGGTCTCTTCCAACTCAATATATTCTGTGATTCTGTGAAAGATAGTGTCACAGTTAGCAGTGCCTCTAGTTGTAAGAAATTAGAGCCACAAGATTTTAAAATTAAAGATAACCAATAACCTGACACAGGCGCATAGTTTATAAACATCTCTGTAGCACTAAAAAACCTTTAATATATCCCCAGATAAATATAAAGAATTCCCCACCCCAAATAACTATCCTGAAATATTTATTTAAGAAAAAGAGAAGGAATAAGAAGACAAATACAAACTATTTTCCTGGGAAATGTTTAAATGAGGCTGCTTCAGAAAGAGCTGATAATATAGAAGTGGAAATTCTCAAATGATCACTTTTTTTTTTTTCTCTAGACAAGGTTGGGCTAGTGTTATATGACACTTTCAGATGTTTCTAACTTATATTATCATGAAGTGTACACAGTCCCCTCAAAGCAGTTTTTGCCCAACCCTGCTCTTTGCAGCAGTGCTCTTTTTTCATCCAGGAGATGAGCTAAAAAGGAATCTGGATGTTTTAAGCACACAGAAAGACAGAACTTAACTACCCTAATACTTACATCTTCCTGACATAAGACAGACATCTCTACTGCAATTTCAATAAAATGCTATGATCTTAAAATATAGCACAGCCATGCATGTTAATAGGACTCAGTATAGCAAACCTATGCACCAGAGAGGCTCTGCAGTCATACTGCAAGATCTGCCTTAGAAGAACTGATGAATACCCTATGGAGATAAGCTTGGCTCAGACCTCAGTTGATCCTTAGAGCTCTTTCATCCTAGGCCAAATGAAAACCCTAAGAAGCAATCATTAAATGCATCTCCATTTTTTTTTCCTCAGGAAGTACCTGCAAAATAAAATGTACCTTAGCGTTTTTGTAACTGGAAACATGAATAAGCAAGACAGGATTGCAGACAGAAGGGTGAGCTGTATGCTTGGAGGGGAGCAGGCCTCATATGCCTTTCAGATGTTAGAGTAATGAAGCAGTGGTAAAAAAAAAGTAAAAATAAAAAAGAGGAAGCAGTCAATAGGTCAAGGACTATGAAACCCCTACCTAGCCCTACCATGCTGCAAATTGCTATCTTCTTCTCTTTTCCCATCTGCTCAGTCACTGGATCATCAGACACTAGGAGGTGTCTAGCACAGCCTTATTCTGCAACTTGGCCTGGTATTTTGAGAATACACTTCTGAGAATGGTGTACCAAATGGATGATTAGCTGATCTAGCTACTCAAAACAGTGCTGGCTGCTGTTTCATTCTTATTTGTAGCACTGGCCATCTCTCAGTACTTTTGACACTCTTCTTCTTTGATTACTTTCCATCCCGTTGAGAAGCTCAGAGAGCTAAGTCCAATTTGTCAATTACTTCAGAGTCTGTAAAACTGATATAAAGTAATTAAAAACATTTGCAACTCTGCTAATTATCTCTGTCATTGCAGTCACCATGTGTGACAAAACAACTGTGTTGAGGCAGGCACAAAGGCATAACTAACCAGCACTGTAGAAAAGTGTTGAACAGAAAGGCCACTCACCAAACCACAGATGCTTTACTATGTATTGATTTATATTTCATGTGTCTTGGTCATCATTACAGCAATATATATAAATATTAAAATTTATAAATTTTATAAATCTATAAATCTATAAAATTAAGTCTGCTTAGGGAGCTTAACATGTTGGAAGAGGTAAAGTGATTTTATCTTACTGAAGAATGGGCAATTGATGCCACATTGCTGGTTCCCTGCAGAGGAAATTAATACGTCAAACATTACTTTGTGGGTGGTGTTATGAATTTCACTACATCTGAGAGGAAAATAAGAGAAGGAAAAGTATCAGTCCAATATAAAACTTGATTATACAGAAATTAAATCAATTAATTGATATGGGAAGAAAGATGCATTGCAACTCACACTGTAAGAAAAAAAGCAGAAAAAATATTAGCAACTAAAAAGAATCACAGTCCTGTGATCATTGATTTTTTTATTTTGTCTTTTGATCACCAAGGTACTGTCAACCTCCTCCTAGTCCATCTGATCATGTAAATAAATTACTTGCATATATCTTTATACCCTCTTGTGGCTGACACAAGGCAGCATTAGTTACAAATACACTGCCAATTTGAAAAGAATGAAGAAATAGAGAAAAATAATTTTAAACTCCCACATAGTTATTTCAAAAGCTTAGTGATTTGACCATTCTTTTTATCAATAGGTACTTTATAAGCCTGGCCTGAATAACTAATTGACTAGACAACTGTGGCAAAAATCTACAAAGCATCACATCTTCAGGGGAAAAACCCAATAACAATGTTAAATAGTCACTAGACCACTGGATTTCGTTTGTGTTTTGTTAAAGAGTTTCAGCCCAAATTCAGAATAACAAGTTAAGCCTGTGATTAAGATTCCATTGAATGCAAAGTATTCACAGCATGTGCCTAAAGTTCAGTAAGTCTTTCCACATTTTTAAAAAAATATAGCTAGACTGTTAAAAAACCCAAATGAACAAAATAACAGAAGTACAATGCTGTTAGAGATTTTGGCAATTTGTTTCAAGAATACCAGGCCAAGTTGCTGAATAAGTTAAGACAATAACACCTGCATTTTTAACATGAAACTTCCTAAACTGTTTTCATTATCTAAATTGAAGTACAAACAAACAAAGAAACAACATAAGTAGAGAAATAACTTTTTAACCTCCCCGTGAAAACATTATTTTTAAATTACCATTCCAGTTAACAACATTCCATTGAGCCAATTACAATGTAATGACAAAACAGACTACTGGCTATGGTGATTTAGTGAATGGCCTGCTGAAAAGTCAAGTATGATAAATGCTGGGGCAATGAGGTCCATCACTTTGAAGAAAGTGATCTTCAGCCTCCTTTACAAAGACCATCTCTGTCAGTCTCACTAATGCTTTCTTCTTAGAACCTACACGAGAAGTAAAGATATATTTGCTAATTTACTTTGGGTATATGGCTTGGATCTGTAGGCAAGAGTAGATAAGGAGATCAACTCAAATAATTCCAATTGTTAAAGTAGAAATCAAATTGGAGTATTAAAAATAAAAAGGCTGGTGTTGGCATTGAAATGTTATTATATAATATTCCATTTTAGTATTGTGCAAATAAGATCTTAATATAGACAGTGATTTACACATATGAAGTATATATACACACACTGTCATATGCAAGCTTATGTATCTGTGTGTATGTACAAACATATATATACACGTACTATAATCTGTTTAAGAGAAAGAAGCAGAAAAGTCTACAGTGCCTTTCCTCACTGTTATGGTTAGTAAAGGCATTAGCCAGATGTTGAAACTCATAGGCATCAAACAGCAGTGATCATTATAGTCTTCAATCACCCCATTTAGAATTTACAATAAGCTAAGCAGAAAACCATTATTTCCACCTTCAGTGTAAAGTTTTCCTCTGGCTGAAAACAGAGTTCTGCAATGGACTGATGCACCATCTGTTCTAACTTCAGAACCTTTTTCCATGAAACTTCCAGCAAGGGGAACAAGCTACTGATGAGACCCCAGAATATAAGGACATCATTAGTGAGTGTCATAATAAGATTAAAATCCCTTGAGGGCTCTCATCAAAACATAGATTAAAAAGAAACAACAAAAAAAAGAGACAATACTGACATTATAGTAACAAACCATAATATAAGGCATAAAATTAACAAACATTATGAATTAATCATACTTAGACAATTACAATCCATATGGCTAGTTAAACTCAATCTGCTACCTGTAGTGGCATAGTCTGGATACTGTATATTCAATGCCAGTACATTTCTCCCAGGATGTAATTACTTAATTTTGTGAATGAGAAAATGATGTGTAAAAGCCAATGTTTCCGTGGATTCAATGCCCCAAGTCAGATAAAATGTATGAGTGCTTATCAAATCTCACAGTTTTTAACCCCATTTCATCACACTCACATTACCAGTGAATCACCTTCACACTCACTACTAAGGTTAATACAAGAAACAAACTGTGTTCAAAGACTAATTTTCTGCAAACAGGATTCCTAGGACTTAGATGATAACAAATGGCAAAAGATTGATTCCAGCAGCAGTTCTTGAGGTTTTTTATCACTTGAAGCACACACATTTGGATTCTGAGAGTGACCACTTTCTCCTTACCATTCCACTTATATTCAGGCAGGAGATTTCAATCTCTCGGAGGATTTGGCGTTGTGATTCTAGCTCGCTTTCCTCTTTTGCCATATATAGCATGTCACATCTGGTGATAGACAGTTTGAAGATGTGGGAAGTTGCAACTCCTCAAAAAAAAAAAAGCAAAACCAAACCAACAAAACACCAGATCAAGGCAACTCTAATATTTTAGTCCTTTGTAGACTCTGTTAGGAACTTCAAGCTAATGCCTGGTCCTTCGTCATATCATGCTCTGGAGCCCAACCTGTTCTTCTGCAACATCTGGAAGATTGTCCTGAAACAGTTTATATCCAGCATAAGCGAATCAGTTGGGCAATATAACAATATACTTCATCACTTTGCTTGTTCTCTGAACAGAATTTTTAAATCCTCTGAATTTAAAAAATATTAACCTTTTAATTAATGGTAGACACACGTTGAAAAAAAAGGGGAGTTGTTACGTGGAAAAAGAACAATAGATACCTCAGGACTATCTCAAGATTTATTCCATTCAGTTATTCAGACCAGGCTGCCAGAAGGGGGAAAGACAGTATTCTTGTACCATAGAATCACATGCCTACCAGAGGACTCATTTTGGAGGGAGGAGAAGATATCATCTTTCATTTACCTCATTAAGTGGTTATTAAAAATAGGCGGGACTAGTGAACAACAACAAAAATGAAACATTTTATGAAATTGTGAGGATTTACATGCTTATAGGTCCAGAAGTTAACATTTGCTCTTTCCTACTTAAATATCACAAAGTAATATCAAAACCCAACATAGGTCTACAAACTCCAGGTTTACTTCAGCTCTTTTGTGTCAAAATACCCAATCACAACAGACATTTAATTACTTTGAGACCCTGGTCATAGAAATCCATTGCATCTTTAAGTGAAAGTGCAAACCCCCCCCCCCATAATGACTGTTTGAAATAAACAGACACTTGTTAACCCCAGCATTTTACTACTTTTTATCTCAACTCTGATGCAATTAGATATGAAGTTACATACAAAACCACTTCCTGTTCAGGATTCTTCTTTGGTTTCCAGTGGATGTGTACAAAGAAATGAAACATTTTCAATTTCCCAATCTCTAACTAGCAGGCCTTATTTAGAAAATATATACTTTCTTTTACTAATCTCATTTATCTTCATTATTTCTGACATGGGGCACCTACTATATACAGATAATTTGGCTTCCTTCATAGTCATTATGATGTGCTCCAAATCTCTCTAAAAGTTACGGTGTGGTTTCATAAGCAAACTAATTCCAGAGGCAGCACAGAAGGCTTTAGAACACAAATGGACCTTCTCACTGTCCAAGAGCAGAGTCTGGGTCCTGGTGACTATGACTAGTAAGTGCTTTTCTTGTTCAATAATATATACTTAATTAAAGAAACCAAAGGACACTCTAGTCAGTCTCGTGGAAACATTAATACACATTTTGAATGGTTACAATCATTCAGCTTTCAGCCACATGCTTTATAATACCTTGCTGGGAGCACTATACTCACCACGAAACCCTGTACTTGTCATGACTTATTGCTTAATTAAAATAATGTAATCAAAAACCTCACAGAACAAATGTTGACTGAAAAAATTATGCTAATCTTATACATATCTACTATTCATATATTACTTTCAACAGAATAAGTTGACTAATGTGTTAATAAAATGAAACATACCCAACTATCTTGTCAAATGCTATTTTTATCTCAGCATTTACATACATTTGTCATGAAGGGGGTACATTCTGAGTAAAAGGAATAAACACTGTTATGATTAAACATGTCTGACATGATGTTCTCATCTGAGCATCAGGCAATGCCACATGCATAGGAAACTTGCACTCACGCAGTCATAAAGCCAATGGCTCCATATCCAAATCAAACTTACAGAGAGCAGGACATCTTTATTTAGCAAGGAGATGCATCTGATTAGATTTGTTCTGAATTTGGCCCTGAGCACTCAGATTAAAAATGTGACACAAAGCTTAAAGCAAGTATAGCCTGGTAGGATTGAACACTGCATTTCACTGAGACCAGAATTTTTGTACAGAAGGAAGAAACTGAGAATAATCTTCTCACTGTCCACAACCACTTCAGGATGTTATCAGTGTCAGGAAGCAAGGGAGACCCCGTCCCCTCACACTTGAGATACATGCTTGACTCTCTGCACCAGAAAGGACTCAAAGTATTGCACTTACAAAAACAGAGAGTTAAGAAAAAAGGGAAGAACAGAAAGACTAGTAAGGAGAGGGACTGGAGATGTGGTGCCGTATCTCCCTTTGGAAACGGCCAGGTAAATCTACATAATTATGCACCTAAGCTCTCAGAAAGGACAGGTCTCGTAGCAGCCCTCTTTCCTCCACTCTCTGAAGGTACTGGAAAGAAATAATCAAGACCTGAGCTTATACAGGAGTGTACACTAATGACTTGCCTGCTTTCTCTCTTAGTGCTGCTAGCATTCAAGTACAATGCCAAGAGTATTTCTCACACTTTTGCTCCTGAATATGCTGGGAATCCTCTATAGTCCATTTCTAATGAATACTGCCCTGCCCCCCAAATTCTTTAGTATGCTTGCCTAGCAGCAGCATTACCAAAAAGTTTAATTTTTCTCCTCCAGCACCCATGTAGATACAATAAAATGTGCAGAGATAGATTAACTTTCTCATGAATCTCCTTGAATTTGTGTCTCTTCTGATGTCAACACTATTTCACACAAAAGTCTGAAATCATCATTGTATAAGCTCTACAGGGTGAAAAGAAAAGAAAATATGAACATGTGAGACAAAGTTGTACTGGCACCATCCTCTTACTGTGTTGTTGATGATGAGAATTTGTGCCTAATCCATAGATCAGTCAACATCAGTGGCTTAATGTCAGTGGCAAATTAATAACATATCTATAAGGAATAGGAATGTTTTATAGCAGTCTGTGGACTTGGACATTTTCAGACTTAAAATGCACAGGAAACAAATTGTTAATACTAGCAATAAACAAGATAAGATAAAGAAAACCCCATTAGTGGTTCACAGATCAATAAACATTTTCTTGCCTGAGATTAAAAAACCATAAACATTTCAGAATTTGATAAGCACAGAAGACTGATTTTATACCAAGCAATTTTCAAAAAAAGAGGCCTATATGCTTTCCTAGAATGATGATTCAATAAAATGAGAAAGGTATTGAAACCTAAATTTAGCATACACACATAAGAAAATTTGTGGTCAATCTCTCTTGGGATAATCAGAAAAAAAACTCTAATAAACCAGCAATGCTTTACTATTTTATACCATATTTCACCTATATATTTCAGGTACTTCCAGGGGAAGAAAATATCCGCCTTTTTTTTAAGTTAAAAAATTTGTCTCTGCCACACAATCTCATATAGTTTAAATTTTTAATTATTTTAGTTCCCTTACAGTCTTCTGTAGCCTGTTTTGCAATGGAATATGCCATTATCTCTTTTAGTTTTATGTATCTTTATATGTTAAAGTTTTAATTATCTCAGGTCTATCTACCAAACTGTCTTCATGCCACCTTCTTGACCTTCAGCTCTAGTCTTTACCTGTTTCTTTTTGGGAGTACCTTAAGGCCCAGTGCTATCCATAAAGAAAAGTGGGAGAGAGGAACATGGGTTTTTGTAGCCACCAAAAAAAGAGTTTTGATGTTTTCTGGAAGACTTTTAAAAAAAATTTCTTTTTTCCTTTTTTCCCCCGGATTTACTACGATGAAAATCTGCCATTTCCAATTCAGCAGTCTCCCTCCAAAAATAAAAAAGGTTACTGTGCCATAGGATAACACAAAAATAAGCTTGAGAAATCACTTTATTGCTAATTTAACTGTATTCTTTGGCCAAACCCCATCCTGCAGTGTCTTAACTCAAAGTACCACAACAGAAAGCAAATCTACAGAGATGCAACTGAGTTCATGAAAGCATTCCTATACTCCAGTTTGCCATAAACCTTTATAGATACTTCAAACTAGCAATAGTAAAAGAGAAAAAGAGCCAGCTGCAGTGCTGAGGGCCAGAACAACAAGGTAGACTTTTCTGTGGAGTGTTTTAAACATAGTTCATTTGATTCACAAAGATTTCAGGAAGCACTACAGGCACTTTTGTTGGTACATATTTTAGAAGGATAACCCTATCAGCAGAAAAACTCCAATGGCACATCTCATCTTTTCTGATCAACGGTAGACAAAGGGACACTTTTTCACTCACTGAGGTGAAAAGTGAGGAGTCTACCTCTCTAAAGAGGGCTCTGCTGTGTCTTTCAAGGGACTTATTTGCTTTGGAAACAGGCTATTCTAGAGAGATTGGAAAGTAGCCTGACTTTATGAGACTAACCCCCAGAGATCCACACAAGCATAGAAACACAGAAATATTTCAGATGGAAAAGACCTTTAATGGTTGTTACATACAGTATACTGAAATATGCTAGACAAGCAGATCTGATCACAGAAGAGCACACAATAGCAGAGACTAAAGGGCACAAGAGCAATGTCTTGTACAAACAAAAATAATTCAGGCACCAAAAATATTGGTAAAATTAATCACTAACCCTGCCCTAGAGAAAACACTCTGTTAAAAAAAAAAATTAAAATCAGAATGAATTATGGGAAGTGCATCACTACCAAAAAGAGAAGTATAGTGTTATATACAATTCTGCCCTTGCCTACAGATTTTTCTTTATATAATTAATTTGGAAATGTGTACTCTTAAACTACATATCCACTGTTGAGATTTTGTATGTTGTCTTACTGTAAAAAGGGAGTTGCATTTCTTCTGAATTTAAGACAATGCAATAATTGATTTCCCTGTTTTACTGGTCTTGATGTAAGTCATGACAACATTAAAACTACTTTGATAGGTCATGAATTACCTATTTTTACTATTTTCATTTCAAAAATTCTTGAACAAAATTAAACTACCCTCTTGATGGACTATTATGTGTTTTTCTTAGCAGAAGGGATTAACTGTTATAATTTTTAAATTATGAAGTCTCACATCCATGAAACAAAAACACAGAGCAAATTTAAGCAGAGAACATGTAGTCATATATATAAATCAGAGTGAATATTTATATGGCAAATAAATCTTATAGCACTAGAAGTATACAGAGGCATAAGACACTACTAAATGAAGTGAAATGAAGACAGGAGGACCATGTTCTTGTCCTGGGCTCCCCAGTGTAAAAAAGGGATGGAGTTATTGGATGGAGCAAATCCAGTGAAGTTGCAATTTGTTATTCATTTGCTTTTATTTCTGATGCTAATGACACCTGGGGCCAGCTCACACCAGGTGTAACTGTGGGGTTTTTTCTTGCTGGAGAATAAAGTTCTTTCTTCAGTTGATTTATAAAAATCAAGGAATGCTAGTTAATGCCCAGCTCTTGAAGAATGCGTATCTGTGAGTTATTCTGCCCAAACATTTTATTCCTTTCTCCTGCTGACCACATCTGATCACCAAGATACTCAAATATTTGCAGGGCTAGTCTACTGACTCTAGAAGGTAAAAAACTACAACTGACTTAGTAAACTCAGCTGGGGTTTGTTACATAAAGCAATGCATGTAAAGAAAGAAAATATTATGGTCATCTTACCTTTTACTTTGACAAAATTTTAAAGCACACTATAACTTGGAAGTAGAGAACATCTCTTTCATGACTGTGGAATAGCAATATTTCATCTCAAAAGAGAGGTTTATGAAGGAAAATACGCTGCTACAGTCCAATTTTGTTACTTCACTATCAAAGGATACCAATCGTGTGCTTCCTGAACACTTCTGTCATTGGCTCCATGTTTCTTGTTACACTGAATAAATAAAATCAAGAGAAAACAAAATTTTAAACAGTCATACATATAGAGCACATGGATTTTTTTTCTGTCACAGCCTATTCTTTCCTACAGTTTGTTATTTCAGATGATGAATCTGGAGTAACAATTATGACTGACACTGTACCAGTAGTAAGGAGTAAAATAACAAAAAGTGAGAAGATTCTTCTCAGTTACTTCTTTCTATACAAAAATTCTTCTGGTCTCAGTAAAAGGCAGTGTTCAATCCTACCAGATTATACTTGGTTCAAGCTTTATACCACATTTTTAAACTGAATGTTCAGGGCCAAATTTTCTTTGGAATTACTCTAGTAAGATTAAATTCACACAAGTACAGCCAACATTTCTGAGACTTCTGCAGAAACATACTTTAATCAACTGAAAAATATTATGTCAGCCAAAATCACATAATACATATTCTTTGTGTCTAGGACTTACTGTGTCTACCATTTCTGCAAGTTCTACTTATGGGGGGAAAAGCCAAACCAGAAATTACTACTGAGGGACAAAGCAGCACTAGGGAAGGGTGAGTGGCTGACACCTTTGATCTTCTAGCTCATATGCCTCAGCAGGAAACATGAAGGCTACCTGAGGAAAGCCTGACACACTCTGGTAGTTTGAACCCAAAGAAAGGATAGCAGCTACTCACAGAGCATGTTTCATTCCAAAAATACATGGTTTCCTCAAAAAAAACCCCAATAAATAACCCTGGTTGAATTTGCAAGGTTTTTGTTGATTTGGTTGGTTGTTCAGTTTTTTTTACCCTAAGGTGTTATTTCTCAGAGTCAGGTATGTAAAACTGAACATGGGCAATCAGAACAGTATCATTTTAATTGTGATGCTCCATGAGTAAATTCCACCATGCACACATCTTCTTTTATTTGATGCTTCCGTAATTCCATCCGTAGTGCTGTTTCCCCAACTCTCCAACCACAAAACCATGTTATCTTGAAAGAGCATATGCCAGCATTACCTCAAAAAATAAACTAGGAATTTCTTCTGTTTTCTTACCATATATAAATTCTCTTGAAGAACTCTCACCTATTCCTCTCTTTTCATTTTGCCTCACTGAATTTTTCTGGCCTCAATCAAGGCGGATTTCTTCACTTCCTACCCAGTGATATTTTTCACCTGCTTGAAGAAATCCCTTCTCCGATTTATCAATCTCTTTTCTTTCATCTCCTGTGCAGCAGGCACCAGTGCTTCTCCTTGCTTGTCCTAAATCTCCCAGGCTCATTAGCCCTCTTCTCCGCCCTTGATCTTCATCTTCTTCACCTTTGTGATTGTCTTCCATGTACTTTCTGATATCTGTGACTTTGTGAAAACCTTTTCCCTTAGCACTGCAGTACTTCTGCTTTCTTCTGTGACCATCTCTGCATGATCCTCTAACCCTGCAGTATTTCTTGTTATTGCTGTAAACTGCTCACCTTGTACTTTGCTTGCAGGTCTCCCTCCATTGGCTTCTGAGGAATCAGACTATTTCTTTTGTCCTGTCCTGATCAAGATGCTCTCTCTGTCCACCTTCCACTCCATGAGTCATCCTTCTTTTTTGTTCTTGTACACTTCTCCGACACATTGATCCCACAGCTTTACTAAGAGATAATTGATATCTCCCTCTTCCCATTTGGTGAAATCTAAGTGATCAAACTTCCCTGCTTTTCTCATCAGCTGTTTTTATCATGCCCAAGGAAGTTATTGTTCTTACAACTATTTCCGAACTCACAAAATAATATTTGCAAAGTGATAGCATTGTATTAAGCTGAAGAAACGTACATGTTTCACGATTTCATGTTATATTTGTTCATGCTTTTAGGGCTGCAGCTCTTTAGAAATGATTGCAGGATATGATTGTATTAGAATATGATTTTATTATTACTGCCATCAAGAACAAGCCTTGCTTTGGAGCTGGACAGCTTTGCTTTACACACAGTAGTGGTCAGCATAAGCACTATTGAGGTGACACTGTCCAGTTTGTACCTCAAATATTTTTAGCTCTTCACTCAGGACTATAATGATGAATCAATCTCCATGTCTGGACACCTTTCTTTAGAAAATAAAGGTTAGCAATGGGATTTCTGAAAAACAAAAATTTATGCACATCAACCCAATGGGCCCCTAATTATTTTTAATTTTTTTGTTTTGTAACAAGGGGAGGATACTTATGGAGCATAAACTCCCCTAAAAAGATACAGAAAAGATACAATAATTCCATATATCTGGCTAAAATGTTTTCAGCTGAGTGATGTGAAGACACAAACAAAAACAAGGACACCCATTCTCAGACAACCTCTTTTACCACCAATTGATGCCAACAAGAGACTTTGCATTGACTTGGATCAGGTCCCAGTTAGCTGGAAACAGTGTGTGCATGCTCCAGCACTCAGGTGATGAAATGGTTTGTTAGCAGAGCACATGGTTTTGATTAGTGGCCTAATGAACTAATGCCTTAAATCAACAGGAAATACAGCATCTGGTCAGCACTTCATGGTTTCCTTAAGCCCCAGACACATCTTACTATTGCCTCCAGCTCTCTTATGCTACCCCAGTGCACAAGAATGTTAAGGAAGTAGTTATTTTGAAGAAAAAAGTAGATATTAGTATATTAATTACTACAAGCAAGACTCAGGAAAAGAAATGTTTCTGGTTCCAATACTCTATGGATCAGGTTTCTGCCAACTGGGAAAAAAATCTTAGGCCTTCTCTAGTTTGCACCATGCAGTATTTTCTATGGCATATTCTTTGAATAACTGACCGGAGTTAATGATGTAAAACATTCATTTTATTCATAAATATATTTGTCTCTAGTAGATCCTGAAGTACTTTATACTGATATTAACATGCTATATCACATTGAGACATTTGTGTCTGTGGCAAAAACTTTACTTGGTTTTTACAGAGTCCCCTGATCCCTACCCAAAATTCTCATTAATAGGGATTCCGTATTTCCACACAGCTTGTCAGTTTGATTATTTAAGTACTTATTCAGCGTACTAAAGACCCTAATCACCCCTTCAAAGCATGCAGCTCTATATGAGGCCTCCACTGTCTGAAATACATAAGGATCATCATCATCATAATAGCATGGCAGCTGTGCTTCCCATAAGCCAGAAAAGTTGATCCTGTACACAACAGACACACCTCAGCTACTGTGTGCCATCTGCCTAGTTAGCGGGTAGAGAGCCACGGCAGATAGAAACAGCTGCTCCTGACAATATGAAAAACATCAGTACTTCCTTAAAGGCTTTGGCAATGTGGATAAACAATTTCAGTGAAAAGAATATTTTAAATTGCTGCAAATTTTCGATGCAACTGCTATTATGCATCACACCACAACAAAGTGATTATGCTCAGTAGAATGGATTTTGTTCAGCAACTGTAAGAGGGTAGAGGGATTTTTTTGTTGTTGTTTGTGTAGCTTTTGCTTTTTTCCTGCAGTTTTACAGAATACCAGTTAAAAAGGCTAAGATACCATTTTGTCCTGGACAAGGTTTCATGACAAACTAAAATAATTTACTGTGATTTTTTTCTATTTCATTCTTTCAAATAAAACAATTTTTACTTTCACAAGTTCACTATGGTCTTTATCTTGAACTATTTATTTAGGCCATTGTAAAGACTGGATTTCTGAGAAACCTAAATACTGTGTCTGGGCTGCAGCAAAATTATGACCTATAATAAATCAAAATAATAAACTACTTCCATTGCGAGGATGGGGAGTTTGGAAATGCAGAGAAATGGCACAATCCTTGATCTTGGGAGCAATATGTTGCCAAAAGGTGGATTTTACAGTGGGTAAATGCTAGAATCCAACAGATGGATAGAAAGATAACAGGCCATAGAGGGTGGGTGAATAGATGTGCACTACACACACACACTTGATACCTACACAGTTTTTCTCTTCTTTGTTCCTCCTCATGAATAAACAGAAAAGCTCTAGGTGTCTGACTCTGGAATGAAGCTGCTCATTCCAACTGGGGACTGTGCCCTCTTGGGAGGTCAGCTGGTTGCAGGCAGCAGGAATGGAAGAGGGAACAGCTCCCTTTCACCTGCCCAACCACACATAAGGGAGCAAACATTGCATGGGGCCTCTCATCACCTCCTTCTTGGCTGCGTGCTCGCAGTCTGGAGATGGAGCAGCAAATTACTGTAAATAGGCACCAGCAGTACGGAGGTCAGGCATGGAAAGGGTTAGCAGCACAGACTCCACCTCAAAAACTGATAGGGAAATAAAACCTATTTATAGAAAAAACTCAAAAGCTATCTGGAAACATAATTGCTGTCTTATATTTTGTATATGTTAAACTTTTTAGTTATCTCCAGTAAGTGTGAGATTTATATCAGTTGTGAAAAGATCAGTAATGGGAGGTAAATTAATGAGAAACCTGCTGTCACATTACAGCATACAATTTTTAACAAAGTTTTTAAATATTTGGACAAAATATCTATATATTTTTAAATGTGAATTCTTTAACTGGTAAATGTAATTATCTAACCTAAAGCAAAAAAATATAAAAGGACAAAAATGGATTTAATCAAAATGTTCTGTCATTGCCATACATAAGCCACCGGAATATCTTTTCAACAAATGAAATTATTCTTTATTTTATGCTTTTAAAAATGCATTAGTGTAATTGCTCTGCAACAAATTACCTTCTGTGCCATAAGCGTGGCTACAACATCCCTCGCATGTACATCAATTGTGCATATTGTCATGATGTTCTGATGATCACCAGGGGTGAGTTCCCCTAACAGCATGTTTATAAGGGCATTCAGTTGAGCAATCTGCAAAATAATTATATTTCAATGGAGATATTAC
This sequence comes from Brachypodius melanocephalos, assembly GCA_013398615.1. Classification (NCBI taxonomy): domain Eukaryota; kingdom Metazoa; phylum Chordata; class Aves; order Passeriformes; family Pycnonotidae; genus Brachypodius; species Brachypodius melanocephalos. Next base: position 1,987,255 of record VZSR01000205.1, read on the forward strand.
ACTGTGGAGAAAAAAACCTATTATATGTCAAGTGCTAAATGGAGCAGTTATAGAACCAAGACACATTTATTGGTGCTTTTAATCAAAGCAAATAACTTTTGCAAACTAATAATGGTGTTGTTTTCTTACAATTTTAATTTTACTCCTTAATAACAAAAATACACTTTTCTGCGGGTTCCCAGAACTTAATTTCAGAACAGATAAACACCAGTCTGATACAGCACTTGGAATGCTGGTCTGTAACTGCACAGGTGATAAAGGCACTAGGTGTTTAAAGTGTCACACATATACTTTAAAACTCTGCTTCCAAACCAGTCCCAATACACATCACGTTTACTACAGGAAATGCTGGGGCTGGGGAGGGGAGGGAAACAACTCCTTGGGGCCTGATTGCCTTGATCATGATGACTTCTTTGTGTCAGAGGAACATGAAAAGCGGGATCCCTGAACAGCTGCCTTCATCAGACTGCTATGTAATTCCCCATCCTGATGGGAATGGTGACAGTGAGGAGGTGGTCCAGAGTGCCTGTCTTCATGGCCCTGGAAGCCACTGGGAGTCACTATGAATCAGATTTATTCCCAGGAATCTGAACATTTTCATTTAAATAGTGATGATTTTGAACAAAAACAATAAAGTAATTTTGGAAATTTTTTTTTTTTTTTTGGGGGGGGTGGTGTGGAAAGGGCTGCAAGGGAGAGAAGGGCATGGGGAACCCAGAACAGTCCTTCTAAATTACACTTACTATGAAATAACAGTAAGCACATATATGCTTTTTAAATGGCTGCAAGACAAATCTCTCTGAAAGAGCCTGCCAAAGATATTAAGGCACCGATTTTAAAAGGATGATTCATGCAGAATTCCACCTTTGCAACAGGAATGTTTGCAGTGATGAAAGAAAAAATATTTTAAACACACACATCCTTAGTAGATTGATTCAGTGGAAAGTAGTGTAATTTTTTCTAGAGATCACTAGAGTCTGGCATTTAAATTTATAACCACTAAGGTTTCACAGATTGGACTTATAGCATAAGACTTATGCCTTTGTTTAAAATTGCCATTTTCGTACATTTTGTGCATAACAGGTTTGGATGGATACCTACTTGTGATTGCAGATTTTCAGATGATTTCCAACCATTCTTCTATATCCTTGAAGATTTCAACATCCCGAGCACAGTCTCAATTTCTATTAAATCCATTGTTTTAACCAATTTTGTAGTTTATTTTCACATGCTTCTTCAACTTCAATTATTTTTTTCTGCAAAAAAGTTGCAGAGTTCCTTCTAAATTCACTGTTATTCTACCTAACGTAAATACTATTTCCTCTAACATCTTAAGGAAGCAATTTATATGAAAATTATTACTAAGTGTGAATAACATCACAGACTTTGTCACGGTGCTTCTGAAGATCTTGTTGCTAAACCTGCTTCCTGGAAAAATGCAAAACACACAAGCCTGGAGGCTGGGCATGCCAGGTGCCCACAGCTCAGCACCCTGGAGGACAGAACAACCTCTATCCTAACCCAGTCCTGTAAAACACACTGTGATCCGCCTGCTCAGAACACAGGTTTGTCATGAATAAAACCTTTGGTGTTCTGCTCTTTTCACCCAGTCTCCTTTGACTAAAAAGCCCTACTTCACACCTTAAGTGAATTGCAGACACAGATGAAAATAACTAATTTTTTATGCTTGTCTTCAATTGTGCCTTTCTCCCCAAGCTCCAACAATAGGATATAAAACCTTGTGAATCCAAGAGAGAGAATTTAATGGCAGTTTCCCTTAAATGGAACCTATAGGGTTCCCTCAAAGGAGAAAAGAGCTACAGAATAAAAAAACTGGAGAAAAATCACCAAACTTCATTTCCTCCTAGTATACTGTTTATGCAGTAACACAGCTCATACACTCCACATTGTGCAGCACTGAATGAATTTTTAGCCTGTTTCCTGCCAGTATGAAGAGAATGATTTTGGTGGGCTACATCCAAAGACACAGCAGAGGATCACTGTTCATATTACTCAGTGATTGCATATAATTGGCATCACTGAAACAATCGCAGCTCTGAAAAGGTTGAGCTCTGGGTATGGAGAAGGCTAAATTAGCTCTCATCACTTGAGTGAATGATCCATTCATACCAAGGTCAAAATCACTAGTTGAGCAACACTGGCAAGATGACACTATAGCTGACTGACCTGCAGTTGCATAAGGATAAGACTTCCTTTTTCTCAGGCAACCTGAACATTACTGAAAACATTAGTTACTTATTGTAGGAAAAATCAAATGAAAAAAGTAAAATCTAACCTGTCTTTCACCTGCTCACTTTGCTCCTTGGGTTCAATCCGAAGTACGAGTGCTGTGAGTGACTGAATTTGCTGAGGCAGGAATGAAAGTTCAGGAGGGAAACGAGGTGAGACTTTTCTTAGATTCTTCTTGAAAACTCTTAAACCAGCCTGTAGACCAGGTACTTGAGTACACTAGAAAGACAAGAGAACAGAGAAGAAAGGAGGTTAGCAGGTGCTAAAGGGAAACAAGGGTCTCCCAGAGAATACAATTTTCTTTTTCTTGAGGCAAAACAGTTCTTTTTATTAATTTTTCTTTCCTTCTCTACCCCTAATTTGAGTCAATCAAATATGAAATCTCCATGTCATAGAATAGTATGATACTGGTTTTTTCTGAATGAAAATCAATAATTATAATAAAAATCTTGTTTCAGAGCAAAACTTTTTTTAAAATAGTGGTCCAAAAAGACAAAATCTTTTAACTTTTCAGTTAGTATTAATCTCCAACTTTTGAGTCAATGTTAATCTCTGCATCCACCTGCACAGTCCTAAGTTAAGCTCTGGTCCTCCATGGCTCACACTCTCCAGTCAGCCCATATTTCACATTGCACGTTGCTGTGTGATTGCATTACATCCCATTATTGGCAGCAGTGGCTGAACTTCAGGAAGACAGAATGGTGTGTCATGGGATATACAGTCCAGGAGACTCAAGTTCCACTGGGGAAGAGTGAGAAATAAAAATAACTAACTGCAGCTTCCAGTATAGGCCCAAAGGAATCAACAGCATGAACCGTGGAGTTATTTGGTTACTGAGACCTCTGCCTTATGCCACACTACAGTAATGACTCAGGCAAAAGCAGCTGCTATTTTTGATTGAAAATATATGGCTTCATTTTCTTTTCTTGACAGGAAGTTGACCCAAAGCATCATTTTCCCACAGAAAATGTTAATGTCTTTTGGGTTTCTTTCATTTGTTTTTGGGGGCTTTTTTGAGGTGAAAGAAGTTGACTAATTATTTTTGGACTATCCAAACCTCCTGCTCCTCAGGAGCCTAGGCTGCATGTCAAGCAATTCTGTCTAAACCTCAGTACACATTTGTTCTAGCTCCTAAACCTAGGTGGCTTTGGTTAAGCTGGCTCCTCAAATTTACTAATTTATTTCATTTCCAGTGAGTGAGGATATTTTTAATTAGAAACATAAATCTTTACATTCTGAGATTTCTAATTCAGCTTCAACAACAACCTTTCCATCATCTTTACATAACATTACACTTCAGTGAGCCTCAAGGGGAGATAAAAAAGAATACAGACAATAACCATGCTTTGTACAATTAGAAAATGGTTCTGGGCTAACGGAATGGACAACAAAGATGCTCATTTTCCCTTGAGTTCCCCTCAACACTGTCTAATTATCTGTGACATCAGGATCCACTGAGCTTCTCCTATCACATATAACAGATAACGTGGTCTGAACAGGGAGTCTAAGGTCTGCAGAATTATTTGCTTCATATCTTTCAGTTCAGCAGAACATCAGGCAAGGAAATACACTACTCAATAATTTGACATATTCTTCACAAAGCACAGGGCACTGAAGAGTACATATAAGCACTGTTAATACTGCCAGATTTTTACTGTCACCAAATTTTAGGTAACATTGGTACCTAACATAACTTAAGCACTTTGCAACCTGTTGATAGATGTTGAAGAAACCTACAGTTAGAATAATTGTCATTTGGCTAAAAGACAGTGACTGAAGAACACAACAATCTAGGATGAAAAGTTTCCCTGCTCTGAATGGTTACACTCAGAAATGATTTTGGGTAAAACAACGGCAGAGAGGAAGCGGCATCCTAGATAAGAAGTGCGATGCCCATCTTCCCACAGGGATCATAATCCTTCTGATAATAGCTCTTTTTAGAACTATTTTCAGAACTACTATAGTAGGTGTGTCAGAAATATTAGTTGTTACTGAAGGAAATGAAACCAAAGCAGAACAAAATGAATGAAGCCAAACAAAGCCAAGTCATTCTTCTATTTTCTATACTGCAATCATTCTATATAATCTTACTTTCTAAACAGGTGTTTGACATTATCAGAGGAAAGATGCTGTAAAGATGAAATATTTCCATTGTTTTAAGGTCATTGTCATTGGTATTTCTAAAGCATCATAAGCCCAAAGTTCTAATCTGCAACATAGCTCTGTGTACCAAAACAATTCCTGTTTTGCTGAAATACAAGTCAAACCCTTTGAGCACATAGACACATCTGCTCACCCTTCAAAATAAGGAAGAGTTGCTTCTGTTTGTTATGTGCACATCTGAAGCATGCACACAACAAAATGACTTTGTTGATAAATGATTCACCAGTAAGGACATCTTTTCTCCAGATGGATTCATATTATTTTAATCACAATATTTTCCAACTAATTAATGCAAAATATTTTTGGTCTAATTTTCTAAGAAGTTCCTTGATCATTACATTGTCCTGATAAGATACTAAGGTTATAAACAGGATTTGAAACTAACTCATTGCACTGGTGACAGCAGATTTGTAATTAGAGCTTGAGTGCTTGTCCAAGAAGGGCAAGATCAACACTAAGAGCTCTGGCCAGGATTTAGGAGATTTGCTTTCACAAAAGTTATGAAAGTGTCATTTAAAAATCACAGAACTTCGAAGTTCTCAGCTCTAAAATAGAGCTAGTAGCTCTATTTCTTATCCACAGGAGCTCATATAGGAGCAAGTAAATATACTTCTTATATTTAGAAAGATTAGGAGATATCAAGACATACAGTAGGAGAGCTTTTCCTGTGGAAACCAGAACCTATAAAAAGTTTGTGTAAAATTCACAGACAGGTTTTGTTCAAACAGTTGGTACTCAAAGAGTTACATTCAAACAAAAGCAAATGTTAGGCTCCCATTCAGTTTCCCTTCCCCAAGAGATCTCAGCCATTGTCTCACAAATCTTTAGAAAGTGCCCCAGCTACTGAGACATTCTTCAACACCACTTTGATGTTACCCCACATTGTACAAACAATTTAAGTACTCAGTGACTTCATCCTTCTGCCCCAAACCAAAGTGAAATTTTCATCTACATAGATTGCTTTGCAACATTTGGAGAACTGATCAAGAGTATTGTTTAAGTTCATGTAAGTCCCCAATACATGCAGAAATTTTTGAGATAGGAAAGAATGAGAATAATTACCTTCTACACTTGTTTCTTCTAAGTTACCAGTTCCTTCACCTCCTGATCATTCATATCCCCAAAATATTGGGAGTTCCATTTCATAATTCAGTTTTTAAAGTAGGGTATGAATAGAGAGACATCTAACAAATTCTGGATCATTATGTGTCCAGAAGATATTTAATTTCTATAAGCCACCTCTAGGATGTTTGTTTACACGCACCATTGTGTACATTTATCTCTTTCTTCTGCCATTTCTCTTACTGCTTTAACGACAATATCTGTTTATCTCACAGCTCTTCTGTGCAGTTGAACAATGAAAAAGTCCTGCATGTGTTATTCACCTGACAAACTTTGCCTTAGAAATAAGGCACAAACATTTCAGGAATAAAGTTATCCAAAAATTCTGCAAATCCAGACACAAAGACTATTGTGCCCGTAATTGCTGGGTTCTGAATTACAAGAAGTTTTAATTTCTTAAACTTCAGCTCTTTTCAAATGCTTAATCCTTGATTGAAAGGCACATATCCCATGTCCTAGTGCTTTGACAGGTCTTCATTTCTTACGCAGCAGACCTTTGTGAACAAAATGACAGAAGCAGTAAAGAGGTAAGCAGGGTAGTGACTGCATCTTGGAATTTGACTTTTGAATCTTATGTGAAAGCCAGCTGGGTAATTTGCTGGTTACGGAAGAAAAAATAAACTCAGAGGGATATTTTCAGAAGTACTTTGAGATTTGGGAGTTCAATCCTGTAATACTTGTTTCCCCAATTTTTTTAATCTTTTGAGTTCAAAAATCCTCTAATGAAGGGAATTTAACAAGCTACAGGCTCCTACATAATGCAGAGTACTCAGAACACGAGAGATTATTTCAAGTAGTGAAACACTGTTCATTAGGAAAATGATCACATTTGCAAATCTTCTGAGCTCCATCTCCGTGTGCTCATCATTTATTTGTTTCCGTGGGATTTTCATCCAATCTTTAATACTTGTCTATAAAGTTTTAAAAATAAACAAACAGCTCCTACTACATTCTAAGCAATGCCCGTGGTTTCCAACTCATCAGCAGGTGAATATTTATGAATATGTATGGTATACAAATGCAACAATATAAGTTTCAACATTTAAAACCTACTGATGCTGAAAAGTAATCTAAGAGGATTTTTTTTTTGTGCTAGAATTCTGCTGGCTATAGGGAAGGAATCCTCAACTTCATGGTTTGGTTTTTTGCTTGTTTTCAAAGTTAAAACACATTTCTAAAGTATTAAAATGCCACAGCTAGGAATCAGTTCACTTCTTATTCAATGTTTTTTCAGTAGCATTAATTGATGAGAGGTGTGCAAGTAACAAAAAAGAAAAAACTAAATTTCAAACCTGAGATAAGCAGGTATATCTCTCTTACAGTCATAAAATACATTGGCTGAATTTGTCTCAAGATTCTCAAAGAAAATTCAATTAAGGTAAATGTTTGATACTCACCAAAACTCAAAGAAAAATATACATTATTTAGGTGCTTTAGTATGAGCAAAGACTCCAAATAAAACCGCATCTTTTAATGGAAATAATATTGATGGGAAAAAAAAATCCCAAAAGTTCTCTCTTGAACTTCTCCAGACAAAATCACCTGGAATATGTATTCAGTAGACAAGGTTGCATTACAGCTACTCTAAGTAACTCACTGTCTGGATGCTCTACATTGGTATGAAGTGACTTTATTCTTGAGAAATTACTCCACTATGCAGACAGCTCTAGGAGACACTCGAAGATTGTGTATAACCACAACTATAAGTATCTTCCACATGTAAGTCAGTGGACTAGAATGTAAAAAGAGTCCACCTAACATGGAGAAACATGCTTTTGCTTTGGGACTAATGATTCAATTCATTGAATTGAAAACTTCAAGTACATCATGAGTATTAAAAATTCTCATTAACCAAATCCAGTTCGCTGCAACACTTCCATTTACAGTAACTGCAATTCCACTGCAGTGGCAAAATCACTATGGTAAAGATACTAAAACCAATGGAATTTATTTAGAAATAAGCTTTACAAAAGATTTGGGTTCTGTAAAATTAGTTCAAGCTTAAATCAACTTATTTCAAAAAACTGAACAATGTTTTGCTCATGTAAAAATAAATAAATAAATCAGGAAGATCTTTTGCTTCCTAATCTTGTCAGGCACTCTGTTTCATCAGAGCAGAAGGAGCTTTTCCTATTCTTCCACAACAATAACTTCATCTCTGAGGTAACTGTGCACTCATGGACATTAAAATAAATTTTGTCCTCTTTTGGAGACTGAATGGCTTGTGTACAGCTGCAATTACCTCTGAGGAAAAGCTGATGAAAGGAGAAATCTGTGATGACCACTGAAAGGGACTCCTGTCATTCTGAAGAAATGCAAGTAAAGCTGGATGCCAGATTAGTGACTTAATCATAAAATATAAGTCAATAGACAGGATTCTGTTATAATCCATCCAAGGCCAGGTTTTCATAGTTCTTATGTTATAAAATAGGACTGCTGCAAAGGTTATTCTTCTAGGGGATTATTAAATGGCCATTTTGAAGCCTTCTTTCTTTAGGCTAAAGAAATATAGAAGAAAACGGAAGACAGTTGTATAATTTCCTGAAAGACGCTATGACAAACTTATCCCCACCAGGAACCATCTTATAGATCTGAATCCATAATAACGTGCATTTAGGTTTGGAACTCCTCCAGCTTCAAATTGATTTGCTGAATTTCATAAAAAGTAGTGAAAAAAACACTTTGTTTCCTCCTTGACGACCTCTGAAACACATTTCAGCCTTGGGCACTTTTTAAAGCCATGCACAACAATTCAGAATAGAAAAAAATGACAGACCCCATACTCCAGCAGTGCCAGTAAATACCATTGCAATAATGTTATCATTCACTGTCAGACACTGAAAAGGTACAAATTGAGGCAGACACTGTAGGTTCACATGGTACTGTGTGAGGCTTTTTCTTCTCACTGCTCTTCATTCCTTATTTGTGCAGACACCACGAATGCATTTCCATCCAAAGGAGGGTTATGATAATGAACTGCTGGTGCTTTTTTATGCAAGTGAGTTAAACTAAGTCAGAAGTCTAAGACTTCCATTTGTAACATTTTTCAGTTCACTGACAAAATAATTTCAGATTGTTTCATAGACCACTTGAGGAGAGTTCATAGGTTCAGAAAACTTGAGCAAAACCCCAGACAGCATTATTTCAAAGTTTCTTCCTCAAACATTCATTCTGCATATGTGCTAAGCACGAGGGGCACCCAGAGCCTGTTTTGTTTAAGATACATCCCCATAACTCTGTGGTGTTTCCTAATTCTGACCATTCAAGAACTGAGCTGCAGGACTGGGAACCGAGCCAGACACTTGTAGGAACACATGACAGTAGGAAGCCGCTGGAAAACTGAATATTCTGCAGTCACTTCAAGCCTACTACACAATACTCTATCTACACTTTTAATTTTTTTTTTAATCGCAGCTTCTGTCTGTATTACTTCATTGCTGATAAGCCATGGTTCTGTGGCTTTAGTGCCATAAACAAATAAGAACTCATCTAAAGCTTGCTTAATTAGGTTAATGCAATCATACAGGCATGGATTGTATTTATTTCTTTGAAATAAAAGATGAAGAGCATAGAGTCAGACCATTAACTTAATTTCCTTGTTTCATCCAAAAAAAAGGAAGGGCAATTCTGCCCTGAAAATTTAATTTTAAAGATTTGTCTGTGTGTTCTCCCACAAAGATTTTTATACTCTCAATCAGTATTAGTGTAAATGAGCTACAGTTCCAATAACACATTTACAAACTTGTGGGAATCCTTCAAGAGTCAGGCCATGTCTTCAGGGTTCCACTGCGTAAAAAGGTGACTCTGCTCAATGCTACAGCCTGTGACCCAACAGAATTGCTGCCCTGTGCTCACTGCCGTGGTAAGCTGGATTCTACACCTGGTGGCCCCCAATCACCAAGAAACCACCCTTAACATACAAAAAATATTAAAATTTAGAAAGCAGTGTATTTGCTGTTAGTGAAGTACCAGGAAATTCTCTAAGATTCTAGATCTGTTCTATTTTTTTCAATTACCTAGCCAATAAATTTACATTTTAAGATAATCAAAGAATTTTACACATTAAAAAATTCTCTGGATGCCTAGTCAAACTCAAACATTCCCCTCTGCTTCAAGGACTTCCTGTAGTTCCTGTAGTCTTAATCTGGATGCTAAGGAAATATTGACTCCCTTCACTTTACTTCTAGAGGTGTTAATAGATGAAGAAGAGCCTTTTTGTATTCAAAACATAAACATGCATTAATGAGTATCACATCACTTTTCTTAACTATTAATAAATTCCATGCAAACAGGAAATAAACATATTAAATCTAGCTGGTGGAATGGGACAGGAAGGGGTTCTACTCACATTTCATCACATCTTCAAATCTGGGTTTCATATACACAGACAAACTCGGTGTGAACCAGTGAGGAAGAATAACGCACAGAATTGTGTCTTGATCTGGATGCAGTGGCACCCAGAGAACTTTGACATGATCACAGCTTCACTTGGATTTTGAGGTACAGTGTGACATGCACCCAGTGGAACTTGACAGTGCTCTTTAGCACTGACCCTTAGATTGAAATGAGAAAAAAATTCTTACGGACCAATAATTTTACCAAGAGAGAACAGCCAAGCTGTATATGCCAAGCAAAAATGGTGTAAGACGATTAAATACACAATACTTGCCTGCAAAAGCAGTAACACTTTCTGTACCGACCTTGGTCTCCTCCCGCTGTGTTTTCCCCTGAAATGCCTGTGGAGGTCAGTAATGCATAAAGCTAATAGGGGACTGTGAGTGCCAGCCCTCTGCAATGCACTGAGGATGGGGATTTTTTCTCTGCAAACAAAGGTCTGCTCACTGTCAACACTTCACAGAAAATTGCTGGACTCATCAGTTAGGCCACTATAAACAAATGTGTAACCATATATGTATTTAGACATATAGCTGTAGTCTCACACACACACTTCTAAAATCATGAAGACTGCAAATTATTATAAAAGCAAGGCAAAGCAAATAATCTCTTATCTCGACAGCTTGTTCTCCAGTCTAACAACAGAAGTGGCAGACAAGTGAGAATATTTCAAATACAGTAAGGGATAAGAGGAGGACATATTGAGAGATTTATAAACATTAAGCAACTTGTTTGAAACAATTCTGTGTTTGGGGGTCCCAAGTGAACTTTTTGCTTGTCCATTTGTTTAATTAGAGGTTAATAGCTGCATTTAGCCCTGTGGAAATGAACTTCTAGGACCTACTTGAATTACACAAGATATTAGGGCAAAATTTGAGAAAGTATTTCTCTTTTGAATTTTCTTTTTCATTCCTATCCACATAGCCAATTGCTATCCTCAGCATGTCAGTTAGGTATCCACTTTGCTGCTTAACTGTGCAATGAATGAAACCATTGCTGAGCAAACCAGTCAAATGAGCTTTTTCCAGGTAAATAAAGGAGCAAACCAATTTGTATATTTAGCAATGGAGATATAAGATATAAGGCAGCAACACAAAAAGAGAACTATAGCCATAATACAAATTCATATAATTTTACGCTGTTTTATTTTAAATAAAATCCTAAACACCACCTTTGCTCTCCAAGTGTACATATATAACTTTATATCCTGAGTTTGTCATTCAAAAGCACTCAGATTAGGCTGCAAAAGTTATCTATGCACAAATTTGAACAAGCAACTCCCGTTCTCAGTTATTTTTGTCCATGATTGGATCCTCATTAGGCATGCAAATGCATGAATCTTTTGCATAAGCAAAGGGATAAAAGTAAGTTTACAGCAGATAGAATCTATTATATGAATGTTAATAAATATAGTCAAAATTCAGAGGAAACATCTGACAGCTAAGGAGTCAGGCTCCTGGATTTCCAGCCACTGGTATCCTTATGGCATTTATTTTTCTTATTCAGCATTGCTGTTTTCCATATGAAAGTGTAAAGTCATTCAGAAAAAAACTGACATTTTCTCACAGCATTGCTTTTCAAGGCCAAGTGGTAATAAAATCTTCTTCAAGTGGACTTAGGATTATTTTTTTGGAAATCACAAGAATGATGCTGTAAATCAAGATTCTTTTTATAAAGAGTTTTCTTCCATATATATTTCCATTACAGCTCTTGCAAGCCTAAGCAAGGTGAAAATTACAATAAAGCAACATGTACAAGACAAGTTGATGATCTGAGACTAATGACAAACTGTGCCTGAGCAATGTGGTGGCCTTCTATGAGGGAAGACAAGATGATGTCGTCTACCTAACCTTCTGTAAAGCCCACAACACAGTCTCACAGAACATCCTCATCTCCAAATTGGAAATGGACATGGAAGAGAAGGGTGGGCTACTCCATGGGTAAGGAATGGGCTGGATGGGCACAGAGGGTTCTGGCCAGTGGCTCTACCTTCATGTGGAGGCTGGTGATGAGTGGTGTCCCTCAGGGCTCTCTCTTGGGACTGGTGGTTTTTAATGTCTTTATCAGTGGCACAGACAGTGAGGTTGAGTGCAGCCTCAGCAAGCTAACAGATTACACAAAACTGAACCATTGCTCTGCACCAACCCCGACCAAAAAAAGTAAACAAAAAAGGGGAACCACAGCACACCCATCACCATCTCGCCCCTCATTTTTATCAATTTGGCAGTCACTGAGCCCCACATGCCCAAACAACACTCCACTGACAAATCAAAGGACAAGGAGAAAGCATAAATAAAGAAACTACTTCTAACTTGAGACCAAACTTCATAATCAGCCTGCAATCAGAATATATTTTAGAACCATTTCAATGTTTCATCAACTGAATTTTCAAAGAATACAGGTGTATTCTTAATTTAGTTCTTGATCATGGAAGAGAAAAAATCCTCTTTTAAATAATTTAGCAGCTGTTTTATTTGAGACTTGTGAATATTCGTCAATGCAGTAACATGAGAAAGGACATTCAAAATGCAATGTACTCAGATTAGCTACACTTTCTCCAAAATGTATCTCTAGTTGGGAAACCTCTTTTTGTTACATTTTTTGTTGTCACAATGTGGAATACTTGAGAATATACCTTGATAAATAATGTTGGTGCAGTTTTTGTTTTGACTGTAAATTCTGATTTGTACTCCAAGATATTGACAGTGACAGATATACCATAACAGTTCATAAAATCATGGTTATGCTTAACTTACCACCTATATCCTGGAAAATACTTGAATAACCAGCTTAAAGGGCACTTTTAGTTTTACATCTTTTTTCTAAACCTTTGCTGTTCCACCTGAAAGACACAACTTACTTATTGAATTAGGGTTCCCTAGAGATTAAGCAGGTAATCCATACAGACTGTTCCCTAACTTTTCCTTAGCTGCCATTTATTAAACATGTTCCATCTCATGAACTATGAGCCATTTCACTTTTAAGTACTCTTATTTCCTTTAAATTTGCCTAAAACTTTATTAGACTCAGTCAGTACTGCCCACATACATTTAAAAACTCACATAAATTCAAAACATTCCCAATGGAGAAGAATAAAACATTTAAAATCTATATTTGACCTGACAACAGCATTATCATGTTTAAATTAGAAACAGATTAGACATAATTGAAGATAAAGAGGACACAAGCATCACTCCCATTTTGGTGAAGTAGGCTTTAAATTATCAGATTAAGTCAGAATCCATTACTCAGAAACATTGAATTGTTATCTTCAGACAGCCTTTTCTAAGAGTTTACAATTTCTCAGTTCAGTGAAGCTTGCCACCACCTTGTTGTCAGAACAAAAAGTGAAAAATCATTTGGTTCAGAGCACAGAACTGATCTCACCTCCAAAAGTACACATTTTCTTCTGATAACCAACCCTTCCTTGGACTGTAGAGGTACCACTTTGTGCTTTACAGTGAAGTCAATCTTTTTAAGATTCTTCCAAGTTTCAGGTAATTCCTAACCACATTACAAGTAGATATTGTTTGTCAGTTTGCAGAGCCAACACCCCCCCCCAACACACATACTTTCATTCTCCCCAACTTTCCCTCCTTTTTCCCTTTTTATGAAAAATACTAGTTGAGTTTGTGTAATTCCTTCCCTATTGTTCTTATGTAGTGACAAAGATGGACTCTACACAGAGTAACTTGCTAAACGCAGTTCATGGGAAAGATTAAAATCCTTTACAACATCCTGCATTTTCTAGTTAGAACATGTTTTTGCATATTACATTTTGAAATAATACTCAGCAACACAAAAAATAAGTAAGTGATGCAACACATGATAAAATAGTTTGAGAAATACATTACTTTGACCCACTCATAAGAAAGGCACAAAAATACACATAGTGACAACAGAATGTGTCAGTAAGCCCCAAACATGTCAAGTCGTTTTGCTTAACCTGCTTAGCACTTACCAAGGGTGTGCTTGAACCCAGCCAGGTCCAAAAAAACAAAACCATATTCCTTACATTCCTGTTGGATATCCCAAAGGCTCATCTGCTCTACAAGCTATACCTGCTGCTGACAAAAAGGTCAGCCACAAGCCTAGTTGAATATGGACATGGACTCGCTCACAACAGTGTAATTAGACACAATCATTTAAAGGCAAAGATACGCAAAGATAAATGTTTTGGTTTTTTCCCTTGATGTTGTTTTGAGAAAGTTACATGGGGCTTTTGCAAACATCTGTGTTTACTCTGAATCTCATCCAACTTAATTTCACAATCCTGTGACACAGCTGAACCTCATTACCTCCTTGGAAGTCATATTGCCCAGAAAGGTTTCCTATCACTATTGGAAGAAAGTGGCTAGAAGTTTAATAAACATTAGCAATCCTCTGACAATGTGTAAATAAGAACACAATGAAATACCTGTCTGTAAATTGTACTTTAAAATGGACATTTCCATGCAGGTGAAGTTTATTTTTCAGCTACATTAAGAGGCATGACAGATAAGAAATGAATAGTAAAGAAATTATTGGGAAAGATTCCCCATTTTCATATGCAGTGAAAGCCTTTATCATTCCTTCAAATGATGCTAGGGGGAAAAAAAACTCTACAGAAACATATTTAGTCACTTGGAAAAATCAGGTTGATGGCAAAATTCTGATTCAGAAAGAACCAATGTTTTACATGCTGAAAAAATCAAACATTGCAACGGTGCTATTTTTAGTGCTTCAGTTTTTGGTCTGACAACACTTCTCTAATTAAAGTTACATTAAAGAGCGTGGTTCTAGTTTTCAAGAGGATTATCTCCAATTCACATGTACCATCTAACTTGGCACCATTTCTGTACCTCTGTGTGCAAACAGGCACACACTCACCATGGAGCAGCAAGGGCTGGCTGCTTCCCAAGGGAAGGTGAGAAACTACAGAAGCCTGATTAAACCTGAGTTGTTTTCCTTAAAATTTGAGGTCGCCTTTTAAATTAAATTCACCAATTAGATTTAAAAAGCTTATGGTCAACTTGATGTGAAACAACTATCAAAATTTCTTCTGATTTGAAGATTCATTAACTTATGTAGCATATGTTGGTCCTAAAAAGAGGGGAAAAAAAGGAAACATGATGAACAAGAGATTTTAGACAAGACAACAAAATAACAGAATTACTTATATTTCATTAATAGGCACAGGAAATGAAAGCAAAGGAACTTCTGCAAGAATGGAAATACCTGTTCAGTAGAATACTGAATTCAGTATTCTAGTAGAATTCAGTCTCATGAACATTTTGGATCCTCAGAATTTTAATAGAATTCCAGCTTCCCTTTACTGAGAAATTCTCCACTGAGCAGAAACTGCTTCACATATCCAATTTTATCATCAATCCATTGAGTACCACTCTTTGTTGAAGTGTTGTTCCAGACCATAGACAGTGACCAAGTCCCTCATAGTTACTTATTTCTTCCAGGATATCCATCTGGTCTATGTAGTGCTAAATGAACATCTAAAAATGAAAAAGCAGTAGAAGCAAAGATTAAATTCAAGAAAGAAAAGCCATCCTTAAAGCTAACTCACATGCCAAGACCCAAGATATTGCACTGATGGCAATGACAATCATAACTTGCCAGTTAGCAGCAGGTTTTCTGTCTGCTCCCTGAAACAACTTAATAGGAAATGACTGCTTGGATACATATTTCTCAAGTATTATAATTTCATGCATCACACTAACATCAAAAATTCAAAGTACCTCCTGTCATCAGGTAGAGACAAAACAGTGCTCTTGTTATTACTCACATCCTCCAACATGTTGATTTAACTTACAGCACTTGCTAGTGAGATGAACTGTGATTCAGATCCTTATGACCATCAGTGTCACTTTCCAGTAGGGCTCCAAAAAATGCAATATCATGTCCAACTTTGTCCTTTGTTTCCTTTTCACTACTGCACAGTGTAATCAATCTATATTTAATCTCTTTTTTGCCTGTATAAACAATTATATTTTGATATATTTATTTATTGATATTTGTTTCCATCACCTATTTTTTAAAAAACTGCAAAAGGAAGAAATTGCACAAAGACTTCTGCATGTCTTCCTAGTCTGGCAAAAATATTCTTGCACAAAAACTTGCATTTACATTAAATTTCTAGCAAAATGGTTTCACTGTAATTCACTAAGCATTTTTGTCAGCTATCTGTGGACATAACCTCACAGCTTATAGAGAAGGAAATTATTGCAGATACATAGCTCAGCTATACTTGCAGATCTAGGAGTAGAAACAGTATCAGGTGTCCTGATGAGAAGTAGTGACCAAGAAAGCAAACATTCAACCTGTAATCACAAAGAAACCATCAGTTCTTGAGAAATGCCCAGCCTGGAATATGTGGAAGTCATTTGACATCAAATGCTCAGTAAAACAGGCACTGAAAAGCCAAAGACTGCCTGTGCACAATGCACAAGTGAAAGTAGAAGGCAAATTCATGAACCAGCTTTGAAGAGAGTCCATCCAGCTGCAGATTTCAGTGTGTATTAGAAAGACACCCTCAATTGACAAGTCAACCGGAAGAAGTTAAAAATAAGTCAGCCAATATAATTTTAAAAATATGTGCTGGTGCCGGATGGAAATGACTGGATACATTCATAAAACAAGAGAAGCAGAGGTTAAGGAGGGTAGAATATGACAGCTCACCAGGAACAGACGGGAAAAGTCCTCACAGCCTCTCTTGAGATGTTAGCCTTCCTGGAAAAAGCCAATGGATAGAGGTGAGTCAGCTGGGAAAACAGCTACATTCAAATGCCTAGAGGAAAGGTCAACTGTGACACCTAAAAAAAAAAAATAAAAAAAAAAAGAAGAAGAAGAAGAAACAAAAAAACGAAAAAGGAAAAGTAGCAAAAGCAAGAATAAGTGAAAAGGGTCTTTTCCAAAGTATTTGGCAATCTGTCTACAGATGATGCACCATCATAGCTGTATTTGATTAGTCCCCCCATGATGTCACAGAAATTGCCATTGACATTAAGTCCAAAGAAGTTTTAAAAGTTATTTCATTGCTATTAAGAAAAAGCTGCACTTCAAATAAAGGAGTGGATTTAAATGTTGCCTCAGTGTTTTCATTCAGATACTGAAGAAAACACTTGATAGCTTTGAACAGTCCATCTACAATCATGTGTTCTATGTATTCAGTGTAGAGTTTCCATTCATCAGAAAGAGGATCTGTCTGAAGAAAATACTGATTGTCCTGGAAGGAGTAATTTAGAGAATCAGTAACAGGGGTTTAGAATTGCTCTTCCCAGTGCGTATTTTGTATTCCAGCTAACTGAGTCCAGGAATAAAGAAACTCTCACTTTGATGAAGAAAAGCACTCCCACTATTTACAACATAATTACCTTTTCATTGTAACTTTTACAAGTACATCTGGAACTAGTTAGAGAAAACTATTTCCCTTTGGAGTTAGATTTGCATCAGCAAGTGTAAATGTCTGAAAACAGTTCTAGCTTTTACTTAGTCCTGGCTTTCCTAAAAGCATTTACACCTATTTAGTGGCAATAGCTACTCCCAGAATAAAATATGTACTGCATCTACTGTCATGTGAGCTATCTGGCAAATCTTTTCTACTGTCTCTTGAATTGTACTTCATAGGTTTTGGTTTTTGGTTTTTTTTTTTTTTTTCAATCAGTGGATAGAAGAAAGGATTTCTGCCATTTTTTCTTGACAAACAAAGTATTTGGCTCACTCTATACAACATCCAGTTCCACATTATGCTTGAATATTCTGATTCTCTCATTCACATTTTAAGCAAGTTCTCCCTGCCTGTTCATTATGGTCAGAAAGATCTGCATTCTGCCAAGTCAAAGGCAGATATCAGTTGTTTGTTGAAACTCTCCAAATCATGTATTCCACTTGCTTAGCAGCATGGTCTTCCACAGCCTCTGGTACAGATTTTAAATACAGTTTAATGTGCAGTATAAGAAGAGTAAGAAAAACCTCTTATTCTTTCTAAGGTTATCAGAAATGTCTTTAAACAGATTCCTTCCTTCTTTGTTCAGCCTGTTTTGTACCAAACCCGAATTTACTTGTTATGCTGCAATAAACCATTAACCTTGTCACTTGGCCTCCTTTGGATGGTCTCTATAGTTTAATACCTTACATTGTGGTGCACAAAACCGACTCGAGGTGAGGCTGCCCCAGCTCAGAGCAGAGGAGGACAACCCCTCCCATGTCCAGCTGGCCATGCTGTGCCTGATGCCCCCCAGGATGGGGCTGACCCTCCTGGCTACCAGGGCACTGCTGACTCACATTCAACTCACCTGTGAGCAGAACTGAACCCTGTTACACTGGGTGACAGAGGAGTTTCAGGTGCTGCACAGAGATGCTTTCTTCCCACCTTAGTGAAGCAGCCCAGGAAGAACAGGACTTATGCTGGCTGCAGGCAAGTCCAGCTACTGTTCAGGAATCCCAGTGGCTTTTCCAACAGTACAAGGGGGTTCCTTTGGCAAAACTTGAGCAGTAGACATGGATGACACTGAAACAGTTATAAACTGTTATAAACAGGGCTATAAACGCAAATGAGGACACTGTTGTACAGTCATGGGGTTCACAAAGAGGAGAGATTTATCAGACCTTGGTGTGATTTGTCATCATGCAGATCAGGACACTAAGAGCATTGTGAAATCTAATTGCTGCTGCTGCTGCTGCCAAGATAGCCATATGCTCTTTCTTTATATTTTTCTTAGGGAGAAAATGTTTCTTCAAACTTTGTTACAGAAATTTTCCTCCTCTTCCTCATGATCCCTGCAGAAATTAAAGAAATTAGGAGGAAAAAAATCCAACGAGCATACATACAAGTATGATTCAATGCTCATCGAATGGATTATAAAAATCAAAAAACATCCTATGAGAACTTCATGAGTACATTTCCATATTTTTCATGCACATCAAAGTATACCTTTAATTGCTTACATAAAGATGTGCAGATCTGAGCTTTTAGAGACAGGAAATAGAACCAAAATGTCACAGGCTACGTCAGCTTTCTCGTACATCTATGCAATCTCTGCTGTAATTATTTTCTATTGGGATTCTAAAGAACTAGATAAAGCCTGTCAACTTCTTGTCTAAAGTTTAAGTGTTTTGCTTTCACTGAATTCCATCAGAACGTAATTTGGTTGTGAAGGAAAAAAAAAGAGATTTCTAAGCATCTGCATGTTCGTTTTAAAGTGGAAGTTTAATATAATTTGAATTTCAATGAAATAAGATGAGAAAGTGTTCAGATTTCAAATATTTTTAAATTTCTCATGAACATTTCAGAGACTCCAGAAGTTGTGTTTTGGTTCACAAGAGCATCTGCTTTTCAAAAATCTCCCAGTTTCCTGCTACTATTACTGCACTGTCAAGTTCCTTTTTATAGTATCTCCTTTTTAAAATCCTAATTCAGGGAGAAGTGATCTTCCATATACTTGAGTGTATTTCCACACAAGCCATAGATATCATTACAAACTTGATCAGTAAAGAGAGAATTCAAAAATTTCCATGGCCTACATTTTGGCTAGAAGCATTGGCAAAATGCAACAAATTCTCTGAATGGTACAGTAAATCTCAGAATGAACTAAATCATTAAATTCCCAAGAAATCTGCTTGTAATCAGGCTAAAAATACTGTGGGAAAACTGCTTGTCTCATGGTTTCTTCAATAATTCTAATTTTGGTTTTGTTTGAAAGCCAGAAGTGCCTAACCTGAAAATGTATGGAAATGTTCCAGAAGCCATGGCAGCATTTTGAGATCAGCTGCAGGTTTATTTTGATTTCAGATCATCTTTCTCCTAAATCGTTTGACTAATTTCTGTTGTGTCATTCAGAAATATGTTTCCTTGCTTTCTGATTACTTTAGAAACATTTATTACTTTAAAAACAGAGAACATACAAAATTTCATCTCTTATATCCTAGCAGGCTTAAAAATGAAGACACTGCTCCAAGCATCTTAGTATTTCTTTGAAGAAGAAAAGATTTTTAATTTCTATCACCAAGGTGTGAAAATGAACAGAAAAAAATTTGCTCTTCTTGTTATCATATAATATGTAAGTATGTACTTGTAGAACAGTAAAATTAATAAAAACATTACAGCAGAAGGAAAAAAGAGGCCCTTGGAACTAAGTTCTTATGGAAATACAGCATGTGTCCAATGGGAAGAGAGAAATCAGTAGGTATAATCCAGAAAACAGGCAAAGAAAATTACTGTGTTCCCGAGACTGCATAGAAAACTGTAAAGAATATAGAAAACAATTGAAAATTCCTAGCTAATTACTTATAACTTATTTCAAACCCTAGTTGAAATATAATATATCTCTTTAGAGAAAAAAAATGAACTATACTAATTAAGGAACATTAGATTAATTAGTTTAATAAATAATAAAATGTAAACAAATTAATATTTTTAAAATAATAATTAAATTAAGAAGAGGTTCAAGGTTTTTCCTACTTACTGTCATTGATTCTCAAACATGTCTTTGTAGCAGGTAATTTCCTCATCAAACATTGACAGAAGAATAGAAGAACTGGGATAGAAGCTAGAACTGGTGGCAGGCCTTTCCACTAGATTACTAAATACCAGCAAATTTACAGAAAATTCACTAAACAATAAATAAAGAAATGTATTTTTATTCTAAAACATTTTACTCTAAAACCTGCATTTTCCCAAGACATTATTCTGTTAAAATAACAGAATAATCTGCTAATTAATTGTAGGGGGGGGGGTTGTTTGTTTCTTTATTTGTGGAGGTGGCAGTTCAGTTTGGGTTTTTTTTTTTCTCGGAAAGTAAATTAGGAATGATATTAGGAAATATATAGAGAGTCCTGGTTTACAGTTGCCTTTACTGCCTCTTCAAATGCAAGATTAACATTTTGCGTGAATAGTAATGGTGTTGAGGAAGAGATTATTAAGCACTGAATGAGGGGTACTAATTTAATAAAGTTACAAAAAGTTAAATATGGAAAAATAAAATAATAGAAAAACTTATGCACCTTTAGAATGAACAGAAAACATTGTTACAAAAGAAATGCAACTTTATATAAATATATAAATAGATAAGAAAATAATATCTGCCTTATTTCTGTAACTAATTATTAGAATAAACTTCATCTTTGCACAGTTTGTAGGAGTGGACCATCCTTGCCATTGGCAGGGATAACCTATGTAAATGCAGTCATAATTATTTCCATGATACTGTGGGAAATGGCACTGAAGCTACCACTTCTTAAGATATCAAGTCTGCAAACGGCAAATTGTAGATGCCTAGTGGACAAGTTCAAGAAATACAACCAAAAAGTTTATAATGTGATTTTATATAATTTTTCCCAATAACATATTTGCTGTATTTGAATATGTATTACCAGCAGCAGTCTCAGTTTATGGCAGTTTGTGGTTAAATACACCATAAAAGCTAACTCACTTGTTCTATTTTGAACTCATGCTGACAGCCCAAATTACAGTATTTTATTATATTGCATCTTTACTGTGTATTTTATTTATCTCTGTTGTACCTTCTAGTATTTGGCATCTATTCAAAACCTTTACCTGTGTTCTTCTGCTGTTTTGGGGAGTTTTGTAGCTTCTATTGCTTTGTACTCAGAGCATTATCTTTTACTTTTACACACTACAAAGTTAATAATAATAATAATGATGATGATGCAATCTCTCAATGACACCAAATTCCATTTGTCCATCTGATTTGCTACACATCCACAAAGATTGCCTGTGCATTAAATCACCAATTGTGACCACCTGTAAAACACTGCTTGTAAATACGCTCCCCAAGGCATGAAGCCAGCTTAATGTAGCAGTTAAATTTTTAAATGAAATGTCACAAGAAACATGCATGTTACCTGTAAGCAATTCACAATTCAACTGGTTTGCATCCTGCCTATTTACTGTTTGTTAAAATTTGTGTCTTGATTTTTCACGTCTCTTCATAGGTTCTGCTAACAGAGCATCCATAAAAATTGGAACTTTTCATTGCGCTTTTAAGTTTAATCCCTGCCACAACAGCTACGTTGTCTTAATTTTTTCTGAATTTCTTTGAAAGAAGATGATTTTCTTAGATGTAAAAAGTTCTAAGAATGCCTTCATTTGGCAATATAATCCACAGAGTAGTGCTACAGAGTAAGTACTTTGTCTTCCATTAACTTTGGATTTCCTCTAGTCTGAAATGATGGCCCAATCTCACCATAAGCATAAAATAACATTCTTCTATTCAATGGTTGCATGGGTATGAACTGTCAGTGAGCTTTGTTTAGTGATATTTAACTTCATCATTCATCCACATCCATTGCAAAATCTTGCCCACTCTCTGATGTTTCAAAGGTGGTTTTTATCAACAACTGTTTATTTATTTCCTTGTCTCTGTGGAAGACCACTTCTAAGTGGTAGCTTTTGAGGAGAGAGGTTTTCTCCATTTTTATTTTGGTGAGATTTTATTAGGATCTTAAGCACTTGCATCTTGTAGAACTAAAAGGAACATAGGTAGTGATGGCCCTCACTTTCTTTTAAAACTTTCTAACAGGTTTGAAATCTTAATGAATTAGAGAATCCACGACATTTGTATCAGAGTAAGTCCTATGTTTTACTGTAATGGTTTTTACAGAACTAGTTATTCTGCTGAAGATAACTGCTGGATAAAAAATCCATGCCATAACAAGTTAGTTTCTCCCTGCACTAATCACTTTGGTCAGCATTACCCTCTTCAACGGGGAGAGTCCATGCTTCCCATGTTTCTCAGGCAGCCATATCCTATCCACTGTCTGCTTTCTTCCTCAACCACAGTACAATGTCCATTTTCTCCCGTATATTCCTTTTCCCCCACAGTTCTCCCTTTGTTCTGTCTCTTCTCCATGACATTTGGTACGTTTGTATGCTTATATAAACTCCTTCTCCTTATTCTTGATTTTATGATGCATTTATTTATGTTTGGTTTATTTGTTGGGATGTGCTGAAAGTAAACCTCTTCTATCTCAGCAGGAAGCTGCTCCTCACAGCAATTCTGCCTGATGGCTTTCTTTCATTTTCCCTTAGCTCCTCAAGAAATTCTATTTCCTGAAACCTTACGAATTCTCCTTTACAGTCTTACATAACTCAATGTATTCAACCATCTCTTTTTCATCCATCTTCTCTTTTCCATCATGTTTTTCATTTTGTTAGACATTTGGCTCATTTAGTCATATATTATCTACTCTGATACTTTATATTTTCCACCACCACTTTGATTGCTATTTTCTTGGAAATTTACAGAGTTTACATGTGATCATGGCACACAACTCCCACTGAATTTAGTAACTCCCATTGACTTGAACGTGAGTTTTATGGCTAACTCCCTGACAACTCAGAAAATACAGGGTCTAGTGGATATAATCTGAGTTTAGAATCACTTATTTAGAAGAATAAGCTTTTTAAAGCTTTTTCTGGTTTTTTTTGGTCTTGCATTATTACAACTTCTAATAGCTGAGGGACCAAAGAAGACATTTTCACACAAATTAAAGTATTTAGGTCTACATGTCAAGATTCAGAACAAATTAGGAAAGATTAGTCATTTCCCCCTGAGTCACAGTGAAATTTTGCCCTTGCTTTTATCATTGCAGTCTATGGTGGTCTTCTCTTGTCTATTGCAGATGAAAACACAACTTGAATAATGAATGAGTCTATGATCAAAAATATGCAAATCTTGCTCTTCATTTCAGTTTTTGGACATATCAACTTCAATTTCCTAAATCCTCTCTTCTAACTCAAGCTATTAACGATGCTAAGACAATTATCTAGCTCTACCAGACTGCCTATTGTTCATTCAGCAGAAACCCCTATTTTCACAATTTCTATAATATATCATATATCATTTCCTTTTTCTTTCCCAGTCTTTCTGTGTTGTAAATAGTAGCCAGGGTGTCTACAGCTACATGACAAGGATGCTTTGTCTGAAAAAGCAACATATTCTTATAGACCATCTGCTATAACTAAGAAAAACAGGTGAGGTTTTAGATTCACAACTCCTTCATCTGTATCTTAATCTTGTGTTCTTTTCAACAGGACTAAATTCTGCTGTTACTCTTGGGTCATCTAAAAAATATGTCCCTTTTTTCCTCCTTCTTCCTGTAACTCTAAAGGCAGGTTTTCCAAACCTGGGTATTTGTGTGCCCGTTTTTCATTCCTGACATCAAGCCAATTCTCACATAGCTACAATCTCTAGTACAATTGATGACAGCAGGTTTTCACTGTTTGTTATATTTGCTTTTAAAGCAAAACCACCAGTTTACAAACATAAACCTGAACATTAGAAATACCTACTGTAAATCAGAATATGAAGTCTTTATTCAAGGCCAAACTGTGATTATCCTTTATGTAATTTCAAGGGAAAAATAATGGAAGTATTTTATATCATATATATATCAGCAGCCAACTGCTGCTGTGTTCCAGAATACTTCCAGTGATCAAGGAGCTGGCAGAGTCCTGAGTCACCTTCTCAGACCAGTAAGGAAGCTGGCCACAGAGAAGATATTTCAGATTCCAAAATTGCCAGAGTACCTTAAAGCAAAAAACTCTTTTCATCCTGTGTTTCAGAGAGCTGGTTCCTGCAGTATCACTTACTGTGAGCAAACAACAGGATTACATTCACTATCTATTGTTGCCTCTTTGTCAAATAAGCCGTGATTGGAGTCAGGGTCACAGTATGTCCTTGCATACAAAGTGACACAATGACCGGTATGATCTACATCTATCTGCTATTCAAACTATTGCAAGCTTTTTCTTTTCCCATTTTTTTTTTTAATTGAGGAGACATTTATTCCACATGAAAAAAAAAAAGTTTTATATGAAAGTGGATAGAATTTATCCAGCAATAAAAGTCTTGGACATTGAAAAAAGAATATTTGCCAAAATTATTCATTTCCCAACATTTGCTGTTTAATCACATGAAGGTTGAAAGCTGCACATGAACCAAATTTAAATAAATCTTTAAAAATCAAGCTGTGCAAGTAAAAAATTAAAAAGGAAAAAAAAAAAAGAAATAAAGAAAAGAAAAAAGAGAGAGAGAGAGAGAGAGAGAGAGAAAACTCCCCAAACTCGTAGCTGTGAAAAACAGGCTAGCTGCAGCACGATTTATTTTCATCCTGCCACCCATTCACACTATATCAAATTTTATCTCTGAGTCCTGCAAATTGCTCAAAGCAGCTAAGTTTTCATTGGAGGTTTGCCTGGAGCCTTTTTCAGGATCAAGGTCTGCCTCATCAGGTGTCCTACCAACCTGAATTACTCTAGTTCAAAGTATAATTCCAATACAAATTAATCACAGCACGTACTCAAATATTTATCAAAATGTTTCTCAACCTAGTAATTTCACACTATTGAATTTTGAGATATGAAACAGATTAAATATTTTACCCTAGAAGCAGCTTCCAGTCCTTTTGACTCTTGAAATGCAAGATTTAATATTGTTACTAAGTGGTGACCATTCATCTGCCAAGTGAATCTCACATGATGAGAGAGCTTTCTGCATTACAAATGTATGGAAAGTTCTATCTCAGAATTCAATTACAAATATCAATACTTGCTATTCAGAGCAACAGATCCAAAATAAAGCTCTTTAATTTCAGATTATAATTGAAAATGTAACCAAATTACTGTATATTCTATTGCTTTTGACACCACTGACAAATACAGGAACTAATCCTGTACCTGCTACTCACATTATCACTAATGCAAGTAATCCCATTCAAATTAAGAACGTGTAAACAAAAATTACTCATGTCAGTAAAAATTACAAGATAGGGTGGATAAATCCCCTGAAATTGAATGATACAATCCATTTATTTAGTTTCATTCACTAAGGTACGTGGTTTCATATGCCCAGTGAAAGCTGAAAGTACAACTGAGACTACAAAAGCTTAAATGACAGATACTGCACAAGGTGCAGCCAGCAGAGCTGATACAGCTGTTGATCTTGTGAACAAAGCAGCTCCCAGGATCTCCCTGCATTGCTCAGCTCATGTTCTCCCCCATGCTCATGGTCTAGGAGGCTCCTGACTCAAGCAGAGGGCTCAGCCCTATGAGCTGCTCCATAAGCGGGCACAGCCTACTGCCACGACAATTCCACCAGGGGAAGGCAGACACAAACAAACACTGACAGGATTTTACTTAGAATTGTTTTCTGTACTTTCCTGCCTCAGTTTTAGATCCTTAGCCCACCACTACTCAGTCACACCACAGATGACTTACCAAGAAATGGCACCGTAACTAAAATAATAACATCAAAGGAGCATTTGAGGAAGAAGTTTTAAAAGTCAACAATGTTCTCATTAAAAAGGGCTGAATAAAAATGCTGTAGATAAAATCAGTTAGATTTAGACTACAGTTGTTCAAGCTACCTGATAACTTCAAATATTAAAATCTTCTCATACACAAGTCCAAAACCAATACCAAACTATTCTCACTGTACTTCTGCCACATAGCTGAGCTGATGGAGACAAGAATACATTTCTCAGTGAATTTTCCACCATTTCCAGCACCCTGAGCCATTAGTCATGCTTCAGTCTGCCTCTGTTGAAGCTGGACTTCCTGCTAGCTTTTATTAACAGTCCAGTACATGAAATTGTCAGTCCTTCAAATAGCAAGGTAAAGGCCATCAGTTTGTAAGGTTAAAAGCACAGTTTTGTGGAGGGACATCCTATTTTTATACAATTTCTTTAAAAATAAGCAAGTCATATCTAGATGGAGCATGTGTCTTCCGTGCAAGAGTAATAATCACATTTCACCAAAATTGAATAAGTCTATTGTGTAAATGAAGGACTCCCCAAGCACACATTAACAACAGAGACCATAGCAATCTATCATCTCAACGATCCCTGAACAACAGGATCTGTGAGTAATTTTGATAGAACAGATTGTGACAGCTTCAAAGGAATTACTGCAAGTTGCATAGGCAAAAATCTACAGAATAAAAGGAATAGAAATAGAATGTAGGTTGTTCTGTCAATTCACATATGATCAAGCACAGAAAGTAGCCTTGCTAAAACAAGTCTTTTTCTCAGTAGAATAAGAAGACAGGGGTAGTACAGATGTGCCTGAATTGTCACATGAGAGCTAACCAAAACAAGAAAATGAAGTAAATACTGTGTTGCTAAAAGAAAATATAAATAAATCAAAAATATTTCTTTTCATGTTTCAGTTAAAGCAAAACTTAGCACTGTATTTCACATCATATATGAAAACATTATCCATCCATCTGTCCATCCATCCATCTATCTATCTATCTTGACTGGCCTCCCAGTCAACCTATCAGCCCTATGAGTAAACTGTAAGAACAGAAAAACCTGGCTCTATTTCTTACAAGAAGTTAAGGCCAAATTATAAAGGCATGACAGAGTCTGGTACACGTAGAAGTAAGTGTGCTGCCATTATTTCAGTTATAAATCTTTTACCTCATCTCCTTCATTTCTCCTTGTATACCATCTTATATAGAGATAGTCACAAGAAATTTGACAAGTAGGGCAATGCTTGAAAACTGCAGCATCCTTTTCTTTGAGGAACAATTCTGGTTTTCTCCATCTTACGGAACTCTCAAACAAGACACAAAGAAATGCTGCAAAGACAGTGAGAGCATATGGTAAAATACAACCCCCCATCTCAACTTCTCTGCAAAAGAACTAAGAAGTTGCTGTCTATGAATGATTAGAATTTATCTGTTAGCCCATAGCTGTGAATGGTCAGAAAAGAGATATTTTAGAACAGTTTAGAAATGCTTGTCCACGTTAGATTAGCCTTTCATGCCAACACTTTTACTACTGACATAAGTGTATCTTGTCAAAAGGGAAATGTTTACAATTTGACAATTTTGCATGAATAGAAAGAAACAACAGAAAGTTTAAAAAGGCAAGCTGAAAGGAACGAAAGGTGGTATGTCAATGCCCTAGCAAAAGGCCAGTGCTTTACTTACAATATGGCACCTAAAATTTAGCACCTTGATGTTAAATAAATATTTCATTTATATGCTCTCTCCTCTGCTCAGGGATTGCTCCATGTGTAATGAACAAAAGCAATTCAGATTAATACAGATCATTTCATCAGTACCTCATTGCATTTCACAAAAGCCACTGATGACCTTTCCTCTCCCTTCCATAAAGCTCAGTGGGAGTTTTGCCAAACCTTCATGGGAGTTAGAGTATTCTCAGCACTGTCGTGAGAGGTACAAAAATGGTTCACAACTGCAACACATTCCTGGAAACTTAGGCCACAAGATGGTGTTCTGAATGCACATTAGAAGCCAAACCAGCAGATCCCAAAACACCTTAATAATGACTGATTCATCTAAACTGTAACACCTCTTTTCCACATTTTTCTGAAACTTTGATGTCTCTCAGTATTATTATTCACTAACTTCAAAGCTTTTGTAAGTAAAGCACACTAAAAAATGAAAAAAAAGCATATAACTTAGAAAAATGTGATCATAATAAAATAACACAATTTCACATAACAGTTGCCTCTACAGAAAGAACTCTATGGGAATGTTACAGCATTTGTATTTACTAACCTGTTGTAATCCAGTGGACTGTGTTTACTTTTCTGTGTTTGCCTTCCAACACCAATGAAACTCTTTCCTCATGAATAAACTTCTTCACTGAACACTTGCTCTCTGACTCCCAAGTGCTGTTTTCTCCAGCTGAGATGAATAGCTGGTGTGAAAAGCTTTAAGGAACAGCAAAAGAGCTTGGGACATCAAAGCTGCTACTATCCTCTTTCACCAATAAAATGTTTAATTTTGGCTACTTCAGCAAAAGTGCCTTTGGTAACTATCAGTGGCTTCATTCATTCATATGTCACTAACACTGAAAGGTGTTTCTGGGATTTTCACCCAAGAAACAGGTGTGCTAAAAATGCAGATTGAGATAACCAAAAAGTAACTGTCCACTTTGAAAACAGTTTAGGTTAGCTAAAACCTTTTTACTTCTGTAAATCCTGTTCCTAAAAGAGCGCTAGTGTTGGCAACTTCTTGTATCTTCTATCATATAAAAAATTAGAGCACTCAGTCAGGAATTTGAGGGGATTTGAAATCACACATTTGTCCCCTATTCTCCCCCTTCAGAGTGCTACCTCTGAGAATTTCCCAGCCTTCCTCCCTGCCCCATCCCTGGGATTTCAGGTGGGAAATTTCAATAAATCCATTGTTCTTCACTTCCTTTTCTTCTATTAAGCCATCAAAACTCGTTTTCCTAATTCAGGCAACCCCCAACACATTTAAAACATGTAAATCTAATTGTAATAAATGCAAAAAGTAAAAAAGGGGAATGCTATGGAATGCAAATCAGACAGGGTAGTGACTTTATCCTGAAGAGAGGATTACTTGGCACCAGTCACAAACTCAGTGCAGACACAAAAGTGAGACTACAATGCTAGGTTCAGACTCAAGAATTTAAGTGTTCACTGCAACACCTTCACTGAAAATCCAAGAGCATTTAATTTCAAGGTACAAGTTCCTCTGCTCTCTGCTTCAGGGCAGTCAAATGCAATCCAGCTTTGATCCAAAAACCTTATATTGTCACAGCATACATAAGCTGAGGAGAAAAAGGACTAAAACAGCTGCAGATCTTTTGGTCTGAAGCATTCTGTGCAGAGCTCAGAACCTGAGGCTGTTAAAATCAGTCTGCACAGGGAGAGACAGCTTGATTCAGGTGTTTATAGTTAAATGTTCTTTCCAGGTAACTTTGAAACCAAGTCCACTGTGCTAAAGACACTTTTTTCAAACAGCCACACTATGATAATAGGAAAATTTTCATTAATCAAATTGCAACTACTGCAAACAAACCACTTTGAAAAGCAGAGTCCTTCTCCTCAATAACTGCTAATTACAGCCAGAACATCCTAGCTTTCCTTGGCTCCAGTGAATATACACATTGTTTTTCTGACAATCCGTCCATCATAGACTACACTGTGTGCCTAAGTCCATTACTTTTTAAAAAATACAAGATATAAAATTGTATTTAATTATGTACACAGCTTAAATATATTATCCCAGTACACAGCAACATTTCAGAAATTTTATTAAACAGAATATACTAGTGCAGAAGAAAAGTTTCACTTTTCTAGGGTTCCAAGTAATTGTTGTCTTTTAAATATAAAAAAAATGTTCTTAAAACTTCTGAATGCATACACTTTGCTGGACATTTTCTCTTCCTTCTTCTAGGTCTATTTTGAAAATCTCTGCATAAGCTCATTTCAGTTTCTAAAAATACATATCATTATACTCACAAGTTTGAAATCTTGGCACGTCTCCATTTCTAAACATAAGATTCCAGTTAATCATATAACTGTACAATATCAGCCTGTGATAGTGAAGATGCCCCTGTTAAAAAAAAAAAAAAAAAAAAAAAAGAGTAAAAATTGTTTTGCTTTTCAGTGCTTGATGCAAGATAATTAATACCCATTTTATTCTAGAAACACATGAAATACAGAAAAACCTTTAAGTTTATACAGACAAATGAGAGGAGATGCATGTGCTTTAGTATAACACGGCACATACTTAGTGGTATCAAGATGATCTGTGGTACAGTAAGCTGAATGAAAGAAACAAATTTCTAGAGCAGAAAGGGAAGCAGAAGTAGCAGCTTTTGGGGGTTTAAAGAGCATCTCTTGTATGATAAAATCAATCTGCAAGTATTTTCTATCATTCTGAATATTTTGATCCTTTTTCTTTTTCGAAATTAATGAAAAATGCTAAAAAATACCAAAGAAATAACCCAAAACACAACCAACCAACCAACCAAAAACCAAAGAAAGAAAAAAAAGAGGAGAAACCTTTTTAAGAAAATAAAATGAAAAAAAAAAAAAAACCAAACCAGAACAAATACTCAATATCAGATGCTCTGAGGTTCTTTCTTTTAATTTTCTTTTATTTCTTCCCAGACAAAATCCTTTGCCAATGTTGAGCAAAAGTTAAGAAAGCTCTGAATTTTTTAAGGATTCTTTTTATGATGAGTACACTACGAACAGTGAAAAACATCCTCCTACCCTTAGAGCTATCTTTCCCTTAACATTGTGCAAAATGTAGTAAATATTTACATCCTCATGCTTCACTCTACTCCCCTGTATAATGATATGCTGCCATACCTACACTGTCTTTATCTAACGTCTGATTCATTAATGATTGCAAGGAACACTGAGAAGCTCACTTAAAAGCATAATATCAGAAACAGCTTTTGCAAGCAGCATCATAAATGAAGTGTCATTATAATAAAATTCAACTTTTCTATAAGAAAGGGTACAATTACATTCATATGTATTTCCTACACACTAGAAGGAATTATATTAAAAGTTTCTAATCAACAAAAACGCACTGATAGCCACGTTTAAGTACAAAGGGGATCATTCAGTAACGATTCTATTTTTAACATCTCCTATTTTTGAACTGGAAGCTGAGTACAAGAACAGGCTTAAGCTGACCCTTATCAGGCACCAGGCCACTAAGGGTTACAGTCTGCATCTCTGCTTTGTTCCTGTTCTCCTGTGCCAAGGTGCAACAGAAAGGCCTAGCTCCAGGTGATTCCATGTGCCATATGTGCTGCATTTCCTGCACACACTAGGAGTTGGGAACAGCATTTCCAGGTTTACAGCCAGTCTGTTTTTCTTGCTTTTTGCCATTTTAAGCCTGCCATCTCCTGTTATTTAGACATTTTATTTAATACGTGCTTTTTATTTTTTTCCCCCCAAATACCAAGGACAACTAAAAACATAAAACAGACAGGCACAGCAGGGAAAATGGAAGTATGTGCTCAAAGACATGCAGCCAAATTCAGCCCTTTGGAGAATCTGCTCACAGAAGCATGAAATTTTCACAGATGTCTGAGTAGTGCAAGGATAGCATGACTGACATGTTCTGCTGTCTTTGCGATCCAGAATATTTTTGTGGATGGCTCTAGATGTGGGAGCGGCTTCCCTTTCACAGCATTTGGAAAAACGAACCCATGTAGCCATTTCCAAAAGAGGAAGACATACTAAAATTGCTGACCCACATGCCGAGCTTTAGCCCCTCTGAGTGGTCCTACTGGCTTTGAAGGGGCCATTCATATGGAAAGTTACATTATTTAGCATAGGCTCAGTTGTGTGGCCGGATTTTAGGATGTATGCCAGCTTTGCTGAGGCACCTCAGACTGATTAACAGCTCTGCCATGGAGGGGCAACAGTGAACACAGGAGGCAGAGACACTGTGGGTCACGCTGCAGCTGTGAGAGTTCCAACAGCGGTGATGCTGGCACAGGAAGAAAAGGAACAGAGAGACAAGACCATTCAGACAACAGTTTGGGGGCTATTATTAGAGTTGCCCTGCAGCACATCTCCACTAGAAGAACACCCCAGTGCAAAGGGTATTTCCTCGTACATAGAGAAGGAGTTCCTCATAGAGCAAGCAGACTCACCCAGGTTTGCAGAGGCAGTAAGGTGGTACTCACCGGCAGTCACTGTCCTCCTTCCAGTTGGCATTTGGAGTGATGATGGTTTAAACACTGCCAGGAACAACAGAACAATAGGATAAATCCAATGCTACAGACGAATTAGTTCTCAGATTAATATGGAAATTAAAAGTCTACAAAAACAACAAGCAATAGTATTTTTCATTTGTTACAAGTACTATGATGCAGATTTTGCCCTCTCCAAACACCTCTGTCTCTTAAAAAAACCCAAAAACCGAAAAAACCCACCCAAAAATCAAAACAAACGAAACAAACCCCAAACATTTTAAAATAAATTCCATGCATAAGTCTATTTTTAGCAACTGTCTACAACAACCGGGCTCAGGGTCAACAATGTTAATCCAAAAAACACTACTTGCAACAAAACAGTATACTGAACATCACAACCCTATTTCTATGTTCTGCTCAGAAAGACTATTTTCTTTCATATACATTCATATAATTAAATAATAGTGGATAGTTAAATACAAGGACTGATTCTCATCTCACAAGAATTGATGGCAAATTTGTTGGCTGAAGTTTGAAAACAAACTTCACTCTATTTATATCTAACACATATAACACGCTAATTTGGGGTGTGGCAAGGGTCAGGGTGTTTGTTGTCATTTTCTGTTCTTTTCTCCCCCCCAGGAAAAAGATCCTGCAGCATACATCTGTTTCACAGTAAAACCGAGGTATTAATACTATCCAGTAATTCAGCTGCTTCTCAGCCTTTGGGCAAACTGGTGAAGAGAGCAGATTCCCTGTTTTCATACTTGTTAATCTGCCAGTTTCCTCTTCGGGAAATTACATGAGAATATGTTTGTTTTCATGCAAGTTAAAGTCTGGTGAGTTTTTTTTCAAATAGCTTACTGGAGTAATAACTATCATCTGGCTGTAAAGCTACACCCTGCACTATGAGTTAGGTGCTGAGTGTCTGCTTAGTAAAGAAAATATGGTAAACCAATATCATAATTGCACAAAACGGAATCCAGGTACAATTCCAGATGGATACATTGAATGCTGATCACTGGGGGAAAAATGAAATCTTTCAAATAGTGTAATAAAAACTCACAGCAACTAGAAAAATTATAAACTTATAAATAAACTAAAAAATTTTATGTGCTTTATGTGCTGAACTCGATTGCCCACAGAAGTTGAGAAAGAGCTTTCTTGTTATAGAAACCTACACTGAGGTAGAAAATACACTTTCTGAAATGCCAGATGTAACCCGGAAAATGAATTTTTCTATCTCTCCCGGGAGACTTTTTGAATTATCAAGGTCGAAACTCAGTAGGAAGCTTTTTAACATGCCAATTTTATCAATTTTATCTGCCTTTGGAGTGAAATTGCTGTCCTTGGCTGCCTTGATTTCAGCCACTCCTGACTCTCCTTTTGTCAGGTACCAGTCAACCTTTCATTGTATCAGCACAGGCCAAAAGATGAAGACATGCTCACATTCACTGCTCCCACAGTCACAGTTCAGAACAGGCTAAGGGAACGCAACATTTGTACTGCCAGGGTGCTGGAAAAGGGCCTTTGTATAAATGAAATGCAAGTCTTCAAGTTATGGCCTAGGGGAGACTTCAGTAGTGCTGACACCTTTCGGGTACCCTCCACATGTATTCTCACACCATGGACTGAACTCCCAAGGTCTTGTCCCAGCACGCACAGGGCTCAGTGCTAACCCTGGAACTCACTGCCTGAGAAGACAACTGTTTCAAGATCCTAGGCAAGAGCTGGAAGTGACTCTGACACAGCAACAGATCCTCAAAGCCAAAGGTTCACTCTTTCAGTTGAATGGATGAAAAACTCTTCTTGAAACCAGGACTACTGGTAACCTAAGACATTTCTTAAAGAAAAAGTGAAGCTTGTGAAACACATTCTGGGATACCCAGAGTTAACTGTTCAACAAGAAATTCTGACAATGTTCAGAGATGATCTACATGGTTCAGAGTAAAGTGTAATATGCTCCTCCTAAAATAAGTTGTCAGTATATGGTAGGTTTTAATTACAATTACTTATGAAAAAACACACTATTTAATTACTAACATGCAAGTGATTCTAGTGTAAAGGAAGAAGGTGAAATGAGACCTCTCTGCCTTTTCAACAGTTAATGCACTTGTGTACATGAAAATACAAATGCTTTCTCAAATGCATTTTTCATGATGCATTGCACTTCCTTAGATCTGTGGGATGTAGTTTCTCTGTTGATGTCCCTGGATATGATATAATACCTAAACCAATACATAACCACAATATATAATTTTTAAAATCTAGACTTAGGATATTGGTCAAGAAGAGGTTTGTGATTTTGTGCCCAACTTCACAGTCTATTAAAAGGCACATGCCTAAGTGCTCAACTTCTAAAATACACTATCTTTCCTGAGACATTTCATGTTGAACTTCTAAGATAAGACAACCATTTCCAAAATCCTGAATTAACATTTCTACAATGCTGTGTATAATCTGGAACTTTATATTTTTTAACCAGACAACCAAACTTCAAAACATCCATTCTTCAGGTACTGTAATAAAGTAGTTGTCAAAATAAGAAAACTTACACAGAACATAATGACAGAAAACCAAATATTTTTAACAGACACTGTCAGGTTTAAAATAAAATAGAGCACAAGTCAGAGTTTGTGACAAACAAGTATTTTTACCATGCATCTCAGAATTTACAAACTGTATATGTATATGGCCAGTCAATATTTATATGCACTATCAAAGAAGCAACTGAACATAATGTGAATTTTCCTTACCCTGACTGAAAACTCTTGTATCAGGACAAACATATCCACTGGGAAAGCAGTATTATTTGGAAAGAGGCCAGACCAGACAGATGGCAGAGAAAAGGGAATCAGTGAAATGTTCAGTGTTGAAAAGTTTCAGTAGCAATGTAACCTGCTAAACGACAAAGAAATTGGTCAGTCTCTTACTCTTCTGATATTACCAAAACCAAACAAAGGTATAGCATAAGCAAAACATTTTATAAATATAAATACACATATACAAATAATCATCTGTGGTTTTGAGAAAATTATCTGAAATATTCAGTGAAATAAGGTATCAAACAGTAAATTTTTCTCCATGCATGTAATCTAAAACATATTCCCGTGTTTTCCAAATAGTATGCAGTGTATTAAAAAGCCCATGCCACTTAGTTACCTTAATTTTTAACATTAGTTTTTGAAATTAAGTTAACCTGATTCTTATAATTTTTATGAACTGCATGACCACCAGTAAGTTCCAAATTCATAATTTTGATAAAAACATGACAGATTTAGTTCAGGTGCACAATCAATAGGCTATGCCCTTCAAGCCACTGCTCTTTTTTTGATGCAATGCTGCTCACAAAAACCCAAGACAGACACAATCTGCTTTCATGTTTCATGCACTGAGCTTAGGGCTGCCCAGTGCAACCCCCAAAATAAAGATTTAACCAGATCTAATTAAGCTATTAAACAAATATTCAAGCAGCTCTGCTTCTGTTTCAAATAACACACACCAAATGTTGATGTGGGACCATCATCCAGCCACTTTTACTCCCCACTTGAATAACTCTGGAAGACTGATAACTGGGGAGTGAAGTTCTAACTACCACAACAGCATTCACAGTGGTCGTGGAGACAGGAGGCAGTGAAGAATGCAACAAGCACCTGCTGAGACACTGGGGGCAATCCTGGTGAACTGCAGTGAAACCAGTTACTGTTTGCACACCCTCTGAGCAGTTCAAGGAAAATGTTTTAGATAGCCGCCCTACTAAGGGTCCTGCAAATATTTTTGTATTAAACACAAGATGTGTATCTGTACATATTCTCTGTATTTGCTCCTATCCAGCTCAAAGACGTGGACAATGTGGATCCCACTGTGCCAGTCATCATGCTACACAACTATTTTCATTTGTGCTGCCATAAATAAAGAATTAAATATAAAAGTGGTACCTCTGGCATGAAATCTAGCTTTTGTTGTCAAGATTTTTTCCTTGCCCAGTGACATAAAAGTGATCAGTATGCCATTATGTGGATAAAACAATTAAAAAGTTTCTCAGAACTAACTCTGTCATCTTGGACAGCAAAATTACTGCTGCAAGGAGCCATCAGGACATTTGTTTTCATTATAATCAAATGCACCATCCTCATCAAAATGATAATTTGACAGGGATTTTTTTGTTCAACTCATGACAATTTATCCATGTCAGTATTTATTATCTTACTGCCGTGAAAGCTCCTGTGCAGACTGCCACTTCATTATCCATACATGAGTTTAAAGCAGTAGTTTGCCTGATCAGAAGTGCCAAGCAGTTCATCATTTTGCATTTGCCAAAATTATTTTGTAATAGGTCATTGGATTTTTCTCTTGGAAAGCAATCTGTACTGAATGTTTTCTTAAAATATTAGATAGCCAATGTATCTACTGGATTAGTACAGTTCATTGGAGTACAGTGCTATTGCTTCAATTAAACACATCTTGGAATAAAAATTTTGGCTAGTTGTAATGAAAACAACTATTAATTATCAACCATATTTTCTATTTAACACCTCTGTAAATTCTCAGAAATAATCGTTTTTGTCCACTAATAATAATATAAGCTGGAAAAAAGTAGATTTATTATTAGATTAATAAATGCTGAGTCTTTACAAAAATCTGAAGATTTTACATGCTACTCTGGAAGAGTAACAAAGGCACAACAAAATTTACCAACAATGGTATAGCCATGTAATGATACACAGAAGACTACTTTAGTGATGTACTTTATTTCATTTACGAGGGAATTGGATTTCTGACTGCAGTTTGTTCCTTAAAATGTTAAGATATTCTGCCTGTAAAAAGCCTTTTTATATTCTCTGTGGAACATTTTCCTAACCACCTCCAACCCTCAATATTTTCACCTTTGTATGATGCTGGTATGTACTTTGTAAACTTGTTTCTATCTCTACTGTCTGAATTTTTTCTGAGGTACACCATCTGAGTTGACCTCAATAGTCAGCAGCATTCTTGAGGCACTGGTCTTTCTGGACTGGGATTTAACATTTTCTTTTATTTCTAATATCTGCTTGCCATTGCAGGGACTCTATGGATAAATTCCTGTGACGATGCCCTCCAGTTTGCCAGCTTTCTGTCAGGTGTTTTGTTTCCTTGTGCTCCTCTGTCTGTATCTGAAGTCTCTAATCTTACACCTGCACTGCATTTTCTTTTGGACTCTGTCTTCAGTTAGTGTTTCCCCCAGCCCCAGATATTACCTCTTTTAACTTCAAAAACAAATCCTTCTAGTGTACACATGCCAACACAAAGTACTTCAGTTCCCTAACACCTGTATCTTTCAGTACATACATTCTCATCCTTTCTCTGACAACTCTCTGTGCATCACTAGCTGAATGTCATTGTGGCTGAAACAGAGCTGTTACTATCCTCACCCTTCTTTCTCTCCAAGTTAACCTTGCACAAGGTCTCCTGTCATAATACAGCCATCCTCCCAATTCCTCAAACATGTAGTTCAGATATCTTCAACTTAGACTTCTCTGTAAGTCCTCTCCTAAGAGCTATATGCAATAATTACAGAGCCTTGCAGCTTAGGGCATGAGGTAAAGTTTTTCCCAACCATCCATATAGATAAAAGTCTTTCTCAAAATCTTACCACCTTGGTTTTTTCAAATTCTGCCATCCTGTTGGATGGTCAAATAGTAACACATACATCTTAGCTACACTGCTCTTCATGCTTGGGAGGAGATTTTCTGAAATAATTGTGGAGTGTCATGTTACCTTCAAATCCTTCCTTCAAACTTTCTTTGTGGTTGGCTGGGTTGTTGGTTGGTTTTTGTTTTTTTCTTAACAACTGTGTCAGTTAAATGCTGAGAAAACTGCTATGCTATGCTCCCAGACCTGCACTTCTACTGGGTCTTCTGCTTCCTGGTTACACCTACACTGCAAGGTCTTTGGAGCAGGGCCAGCTTCTCTGTGGTTTGTTTCAGTGCCACTCACAGCAAAGCCCATTTTATGACTAGGGCTTCTGGAGGACATGGACCAGTAATGCAAACCACAGCAAAGCATCACTGTGGGAAGAGCAGCTGTCTCTGTCAGCATAACTCTCCTTGCTGCAGAAGGGAGATAAACCCCAGCAGACCCTTCTTCCCACACTCATCTGCTGCAGCTTCTCCTAACAAAACAGTGCCTGCCTGACTTGGAGGCAGTTTCTCCAAGGGACACATCAGTGTCTCCCCCCTTGAAGCCTGTCTAGCAACCAACCTCTTTCTTCTTCATCTGAGAAAGAACAAGGCAAAGCTTTAAGAGACAGAGCAAATAAAAACTGCCAAAACAAGCAGGGCTAGATCTAGAACCTATTATATTTTAACGAAATGCTAAATTTACTGTAATGGGCTTTGACAAAAGTCCCCTGTAACAAAGAAAAACAGAAATTGGCCGAGTCATCTCAGTAAGAGGCAGAGCTCTTTTCCAGTCCCACCACTGCGTTATCCAGCCATTCCCAGCCACCTGCTGGCAGTTCACACTCCCTCTCCAGGCTGACTTCCTGTAAAACTAACATATTCCAGCTGTTATGCAGGCCCAGACCTTAACCCTTGCTTCCCCTTACTAAATACTCACTGTCTTTCTCTGCATCATCCTTTTCCAAAGGAATTTCCTGTCATGGTCTTTATGTAACTCTGTGATGAGGCCTGAGAGGAAAGGTGAACTGTTTAGATTGCAGAGTAAAATAAACAAATAAATCAGCCCCAAATTGGGATCTTCTTCCTTTGAATTCAAGCATGGGAATTCTGGAGGGGTG
This sequence comes from Brachypodius melanocephalos, assembly GCA_013398615.1. Lineage (NCBI taxonomy): Eukaryota > Metazoa > Chordata > Aves > Passeriformes > Pycnonotidae > Brachypodius > Brachypodius melanocephalos. Next base: position 2,026,424 of record VZSR01000205.1, read on the forward strand.
AATAAGATAAAAATAACGATCTCTTCTGGATCTGAATATTTTGCAATCACTTGGTATTTTAATTCTAATGAGAACATAAAAATAAATTAGAAACAGGCCTTAAGAATTTCCCTTTCAAATTTATATCTCAGGAACAAAATTATTCCTTGCCACCCAAGTTTTATATATATACTCTATCCATACTTTTCATAGATATATATGGATATAAACACCCTTATTCTAATTCTGTAGGAAAACTGCTGCTTTGGTAAATGTACAAAAAGCAGATACAGCCTTAGTACTGTTGCCATGTGTTACTGGTCATCACGAGAACAAAGTCATGGAAAAAACCCTAGAGTTTCTTTATAAAAACAAAAGAAAGCCTTACTTTGATTTCACTAAACTAAACAAAAAAGTATTACGAGAATTCCATATGTGTCTTCTTGTCATACTCATAACCAGACACAGTATCAAGAATGAGTACTTGTTCTTCAACTCTGTCTGTGGTTCCCTCCTGTTTGGGGAAGGGTGAATAAGTTCTTGCTGCCATTAATTCTTCAAGGAGGTTGCTTTACTTTGCTGCTTGTCAAAATGTATTTTCGCATCCTCAGGTACTGTGTGTGGCCAGCCTTCGTAACTGTTTCAGTTCAAGTGGAATCTGTCAATAAGTCAAACATAGGGATGGAATTTAGGTCCTAAAATGTGAATCTGGGAGACCATGGGGGTAAAATGCACTTCTGAATGAAACCTCTCAGCAGTAGGAGGTCTACAATGACTGTACAGACATGAGGGTAACATGGTGGCATGCATTTAAACCCACCTCACACTCTGGCTGTTCACATATGAGGAATCAATTCACAGTTTGCATGTTGTGCCTGTTTTGTGATAGGACACATTCCAAAGCCATCAGGTGATACAGCTTATTGCAGGACCAAGGTACTCTCAAATGCTTACACAAGCAAAGAAGCACTTGGGCCTGCAGTGAAAACATCCATGAGGGATAGCATTGACTTGCACCTTATTGGGAGTATATACACAAGGCAAGCCAGCTGTTAAAAGGAGAAAGCTGATTTCGTGCTCTCCATAAGGACTTAAGACACTTTGAGAAACAGCTTCAATTATTAGGAACAGCAAGGTTTTGGTGATCATCAGACATTCTAACAGGAGGCTAAAGTGCACCTGGGCCTACATCTGAACTTCCATATAGTTGAGAGTCCTTATCAATCAATAAAGTAAGAATGATTGGAATAACAGTTTTCATTACAGAGAAATAAAGCAACAAAATTCATTCCAATTCTAACCTTTTTTTTACTTGTATAGAGTAATAGATATCTACATTCTCAATCTTGAAAAATATTTTTTACTTATATATTTCTGAGGGAATCAGAAACTGTACAGCATGAAAAGCAATTAGAGCATTGTATATCCATAGGAAGTACTTCAACAGATAGATATAGAGAAAGAAGAATAAAATGGATTACCCTAAAGCATGCAGAAATTGGTTCAGAAATGTTTCAAAATTTTGCAATTCTGAAGGCAAATATGTGAAAGTCTACACAAACAACAAAAAAAATCCTGTGGATGAGGACTAATCTTCTCTACTGAGCCTATATCCAGAGTTTTTTCTCTGCTCTTAAGAAAGCTAAACAATGAAATATGGAATATAATAGATCTAGATCACATACAAATTACTCCTTGGTTCCTTTTGCAAGGAGTTTGGTATATGCTTCATTTGAAGATGCTGAAATTATATGTCTGAAGAGTGGAAATTTGAGAACTATTGATTTTAACTCTGAGTTACAAATCTCTCCAATTTATTTTTGTATTTGACTCTTCAGGGAAACTTATAGGGAAAATGAAAACATGAATTTCCTACCTAAACTTTTAATGTAAAGTCATATGCCAGTAAAATATGGGAGGACACAGGGCAAGATATGGGGGACACAAGGCAAGAGACATAACTATTTTTTTGAGTAACCGGTGACCTTACTCTAACCTGTGCCTATATTGGCGATTATATCCTTCTAACATAATGTACAACAATGACATTTAACAGAGATGCTTTAGCCAGCTCTTGCTAAGCAATGTATCAACTACCAAAAGCAAAAGCCAACCAGTCTTTACAAGCTGCTAAGTAAGGTATTTAGAAGTATTTAAAAGACACAATCTCTAGGCTAGCTGGCGATTTTCTGAAGATATTTTCTAACTTTTTTTCTTACTCAGCTTCAGATGGTGATTTGGGCAGCTGGAACCTGGGGGCATACTTGCTTCATTACATACAATATTTTGTCAGCTGGAGCTGATTTTTTGTTAACATATAGATAGACACAGAAAACCTTCAAAGACCTTACAAATATATTTTGTTTAAAATGTAAATACCACTCTGGTATCATTAATAGCCAAGCTAGCTTGTTTCTCTTAGCATTCTACACCTTATATGACAATAATCTCAGGGCTTTATTTTGCCTGATATAAATTTTCATTAAGCTTGCAGAGGGCTCTTTCTGTCTTTCCTGACTGATTCAGGTTTAATTGGCCTCTAAGGATAGTAAAATGTTTGAGGGTTCTTTCAGAATCTGTGTTCTTCTGCTTCTTTGCCAAATATTTTTTATTTCATCTTGCAATTTGTTTCTATTAGCCTCTTTTCTCCATTTTTGCTGCCAAAGCTGCTACACTTTTTCTCTCATAATGTAAGCATTCCTCTCCATCAGTGTTCTTGGAAGAAACACCATTTTTTAGGTAGCTCCAACTTTTCTTTCAAAGTCCATTATGTTATGTCCTTAAAAAAGATTTAGTCACAAGATTTTTTTTTCTATTTGCCTCTACTCCAGCCTAAGTGAATCTCTGTAATAGATGTATGGGCTGACCATGCCATTTAATTTCTTTCCAGCAAGGCCAAACTGAGTATGAGGAAGCTGGAACATAATTGATTCTAAGATAGAGACAGGATGAAAAAAAATAGAAAACCAAAAAACCCTATTATTTAAGAAATTCAAAATTATCAACAAAAGTACTTTCTTTCTCTTTCTTAATAACCACATAACATTCTTGAAACTCTTTTTTCCTTCTTTCTATCAGGGAAGCCTAGGATTCTTGTACGATTTCCTTCAAACTGAACTAAGACTTTTAGTATCCTTCTGTATTTTTCCTGATTTTTTATTCTCTTCTGTGTGGACATAGAAGCCTCCATCTCAGCAACATTCTATTTCCATAAAGAATACCGAATTTGTTATGTACTTTCCGTATCTCTAATTGTGCTTGTATAGTTTTGGAAACAGTCTCATTCTGCAACAGTAATTAGCAGATCTCTAAGTCTCTAGCTCAGCGTTTCTGGGCTGCCTCTGTAGCCAGTACTTCCCTGTTCCTCTATGCAGCTTTATTTATTTAACAGATTTCCAGTCATAAGGTTTGTAGCAGTAAAAGTCATCTCTTTTTTCATAGATGGGCACAACTTTCAAATTAATGGCCATTTTATACAGCTGAATACTCAGAGAGCCAAGCTTGGCCTAACATGGGTTCTGATTTTTCCCAGATGACACTTGGTTTTTCACCTTAGTAGAGCAAACCCCAAATTTTGAACCATGACATCCTCAAATATGGTCACATGTTCATGTCATATTCTGAAGTTCAAAAGTATTTTAAAATGGAAGAGACAACTGTTCCAGAATTTGGTTAAGTCCTGGATAGTAACAGCAGAAATTTCATCAAAAGGAATGTAGCAAAAGTCAATAATGCACTGTACAACATTTTTTATGAGTAAAACTAAAAATTGCTCAGAAAGGCTAAAATAACAACCTCTTTATACTTTCTACAACAGGGAGAGAGAAAAGACAGGACTTTAGAGAGATAGAAGTTAGGGGAAATAAAAAAATGAGGAAGAGATAGAGAAATAAAATGTTAAGACAGAGATGACTGTCAGAAACATTGTACTTCTGATCCAAATGTGGTGGATGCTTCCATTAAAGCAGCTGTCTCAAATTAATAAACACCTTGAATGAAATTCTGCATCTCCTAAACATTCAGGGGGACAAGATCCTACCACAATCTTACAAATGGAATAACTGTATAGATGCCTAATACTGCCATAAGCATGCCTTCTGTAGTCCTTCTTGAAATGAAAAGAATGAGAGAAACTAGAACTAAAAAGTTTAACAATTTCATGCAACTATTTATGCTTACCTGGCTGAAGAGAATCAGGAAAGTATGCACTCCTAGCTCAGGTACTTGTTTGTAGCTTGTCTGGGACCTTTCTGTTTTTCTTCCTTAGCACATACAAAACTCCCATGCTTCAAGAAATAGGGATCTAAGCTAACAAGCAATGATAAACAACAAAGCCCCACATTACCTCTCAACCTTCAAATACAGTACCTGTTTCTCAACCTGCTTTTGAAGCCTTGGGATTGTAAATCCACATTTCACTCGCCTGCTATGCACAAGTCATCTGCACACACTAAACTGACATATCAAAAAGTGTGCTGTCAGAGACTAAACAAGAAAAGAATAGACAACTTTTGGCCTCTGTGGCATTTTCCAGTTATGCTACTTCAAGTGTTCCTCAGATTAAGCATAGGTTAAAATATACTCAGAGAGAAACGTCAGTTTAAATTGCAGGGATCACTAATATGTACTGAACACTGCACTTGAAAAACAAATCACATTTTGCATGCACACACCAGTCTTTAAAAATTCAGATTGCAAACTGTTTATATTTGACATGCCAAGTGTGGGGGGAGGGTTGGTGTTAATTTTTTAATAACTCAGATAACTATTAATTTTTTTAAAAAAAATTTGTGATACTTCACAGCTGTTTACATGCTCTGGTTTGAAATCTACAATCTTCTTACAGTATTTGGTGCTCAATTTTAAAACTAGTCTGTTTCTAAAAGTATGAGAAAGTATTGAGAGAAAATTTAGAACACTTACTCAAAATAATAAAAGCTTTACACTTGACTTACTTTTTGTGGTGTAATGCTGAACCAAGCTTTAATGTGGCAATCCTTTTATGACTTTTGTCATAAAACTTACCAAAAGAAAAGAATATAACTTGAGTGTAAACAATCAATTATTTATGATTTTGCAAACCTTATTATATATTTTTATAGAAGTGAGACCTTTTTCTACTTGTATAGGCTTTATTGCATGAAATTGTATAGATGGGATAATGCAGTCTTGAACAAATTTTGAAACCTATGCAATGACTGGACAAGAGAGATTCACAAACAGTTTTTTCTACCTTAGCATTCCCAGATGTGAAGATCCCTTGAAGTGACATCAGACCAGCTAATTCTGCCCCCTTTTTATATGTTCAGCATTTAAGAACAGGGGCCTCAGTTTGTTTTTTCACACATTGTCTCACCCATAAGCAGGACAGAACAAAGTTTTGATGATTTCTACCCGAAAGCTCTCTGCCTTCCAGAAACAGACAGGAAACATCTGTTGCTCTTCCTTGAAGAGGCAGGAGGAACAAAGAGTCTTCTAAGAAATTTGGAGAGCTGCAGAAGAGACAAGTATTAAAGGAGGCTGAAAATTAAGGCAGTGAAGGGATGAACACTGGAAAGTGACAGTTCACCTCCCTTACTCTGTTCCTGAAGTTTGAGCTGCCCATGATTATTCCCACTCACTTCTGGTCAGTATTGTACATGTACTGAACGGGAAAACTGTAAAACTTGCCACATCCTCCAATCCTTCTGCATTTGAAATATTTTTTATAGCTACTTCGTCCTCTGAGAATTGTTAAGACTTTCAGGGAAGCTGGAAAACACCCCTCATACCAAATCTCAGATGAACAAATACAAAATTGGTCACATAAAAAGCTAATTAGCACAACTGAAAATGGACTATTTTAATTCTTCAGGTAAGTACTGACTGGGGAGGTCTTTTTAAAAAAAAAGAAATGTAAGGAAAGACCCAAAATGACATTAAGAATTAATACAGTTTTTAAAGGTGTGTTATTTACAGAAAAGACTAGAATAGCTCCTTTGGAAGCATTTCAAGCTGTTAAATAATTACGTGTTTGGGACACATTACATGTAGTAAAAACAGCTATAAACGTACACGGAAAAATTATGATTAAATCCCATTATCTCAGACGGCAGTTTTGGCACAGATAACCCCAGACAGAACTCTGCTGAAAGCCAGGAACACAAGGCTGTGACACCCGTGACACCGCCTCACGTCTCACCGGCATGGCAGCGCGCTGGCCCAACATCACAGCACAGGCCGCCAACGCCACACGGCTGCAGCCACGCCCACGCCTGCTGCCTGCCTGCCCTTTCCTTCTCAGCAGGACCTGGGCAGCCCCTAGGGATGGCCCCAAAGGCAGTAATGTCACTCAGACTGTGCTCCCCGTGCCTGGCAGCCTGTGGCAGCTGTGGAGGTGGGGGGGTCTGTGGGCCCGTGCCCCCCACCAGGGTCCTGTGGGGCCTGGACTGTCACAGGGCGGCCACAAGGGCCATGGAAACCACCCTCAGCACGGCGGGAAACAAGGCCTGTGGGGCTGGGAAACTGAGGAATAACCTTCCCCTCAGACAATCAACAAAACCAACATACAAAAGAGCTGCAGAAGTGACGACGCAAGCAAGGCTGACGCTGCCACAGGACCAATCCATTCTCCCCTAGTTAGTTCCTAAGATAGACACAATATCCTCGTACTTCAAATGAAAGGATTCAGCCAAAACACGGCTCAAGTAGCACAGTTCAGGCTCCAATGCATACCTGTTTTTCTCTGTCATAAATGGCCCATAGTAGTGCACATTTCCAGACACAAGTCTCATTAGTCCTCAAGCAATAGTGCATATTATGGCAAATCTCAGTCTAGCATGTGGGCTTCTGCTAGGATTATGGTATATATGACCTAGCAGGAAAACTACCAGATAGAGAGGTGCACTGGTCAGCAAAGAACCAAAAGGCAGTAAGGACTGCTATGAAAACATCATGAATGTCAAATAGCTTTATAAAGCTCTCAATTTTTTTTTTTTTTGGAGTCCCCTTTCCTTGCTGTATTGCATCTTGCTTGACTCATCGACAGCCCCCACCAAATGGCTGCAGTCACACTTGTCTGGAACCCATTCTCCAGGTTTCACTGGAACACCAGGGATTAGGATCCATAAACTATATTAACTCTTACTATTGTGTGTCTCCACAGAGTTCTGCAACCCTACTCCAAGCCAGTTATCCACCCCTTCTGTTTCTATCCCTTTCCCACCATCCTGACTTTGTCCTTGTGTTCACAAGTCTTCCTACCACCCCACAAGAGCACTCTTTTTTTACCTGCTTGTTCTGTGTCTGGTACAAGCTGCTTCTTACTAGGTCACGTACCTCAGGTCTTATCCACTGCCCCATGCTGCTCTGGAAAAGTATGGCAAAGTGCTGCCATACAGCTCTGTTTCAACCACACTCGAACATTACATGTTTCTTTAGGCAAGGATACAGCTCCCAACAGGGAGCCAATGTTTACATACTATGGGATACAGCTGTGCCAGATTAGCTTGTGCTCAACACCGCTGAAACAGGCAAAGAGTACGATCAGAAACAGCAGGAGCTCAGAAAAGTAGAAGGTTCCAGTACAGGTTGCAGCCAAGCTAACGATATAAGACACAGCTACTACCCTTTCAGGAGCCATCATTTTCACCCCTAAACCTTTCAGCAGTACCATTTGTAGTACTAGAATCAGAGTCTACTACCTTCTTCTAGAGTGAAGAATGGCTGACAGAATAAAAGAAAAGTCTCCAAAACCACAGTGGCAGAAGCAATAAGATCTTTTTGTACTTTACTATTTTCTCAGTGTACTGAAAGTGAACCATGCAGTGGCCTAGACAGAGGACAGAAATCAAGAATCAATTTAAGCAGTAAATGCAGAACAGTCCCATCCAATATCATCATGATGTCTCCACCACAGGGTAATCATATGCACAGAATGCCGTTGATTTTCCCTGCAAACCTGATGTCTTTTCTTCACATAGCAACATAATGGAGTAGACTGTTACATTCTCCAGTGTTTGTCTGTCAAAGCAAAATACGTCCTGATGGAAGAAAAACGTCCAGTTAGGAAGCAACCGTGATGAAGTAGCCATTTGTGGTGTTTGTGCATAAATGATAAATAAAATTCTGTGACTAACTTACATAGAGGAGTAGGTTCCATAGAAACAGGAGGGAGAACTTAAGAATGTGGGTAGGTGAGATACCCAGCACATGTGAAAGTCAGGGACTCCTTTAGATAATGTAAAATTTCAATGATATTTTGTCCATGCCTGGTACCCAACTCAAACATGTCTCTGATGGGTCTTTTCTTGTCAGGGGTCACAAGATTCTTACCTGAAAGACCTTTACAGAGAAAGGTGTATTAGATTATGTGATATCACTTACCAAACAATTTTTGCTGTTTGAAAATGATTTGCTATGGTGATCTCTCAGCCTATAATACTTGTAAAAGTATTGTTCTTCAACAAGTTTTGCAGAAAATGCAGCTATGTTGCAAGATATATACAGAAGTAAATTTTGTTATATCTGTAGACATGCCAGGAGCATGGTCAAGATTTGAACTTTCGGAAGCTGTAAGAAAAGCAGTGCTCAAGCAACAAATAGCTCTAAATCTTGCTTTGGAACCTTTTCCTGGTGGAGTACATTTCATGTTGACCTCAAAATCTGTGTAACTGAGTCTTCTGACAGAAGGGAATGCATAGCTGGGGAAGGAAGATTATTTCCTTGCAGGTAATTTTCATAGCATTCCTCTGCCAACACAACAACAATAAGGCTTGAGAAGGGTACCAGCTTGTCCAAACAGAGGCTTGTATAGTGTCAAGACGCCAAAATGAACTCTGGAATTACTGAGGCTCTGTTTTGAGTCAGAAATGGCTTTTTTTTTCCCTCCTTAGTTCCAAAATGAAAGAAGGAATTGTATGTAAAATGGTTTGTAAAAAATGCTTCCTTTTGATACAATCTTTTAGAAACTAGAGCACAGAACAACCTGATGCAAACAACTAATACCCCACTTTTGTGGAAAATGGCCACTATTCCTGTCTAGTTAAGTCAGCCATATCATCTTCTGCCCTTTTTTATAGTACATGCTCTACACACTATTGTTAATGGTAGTGGTAAAAATCTGGAGGAAAGACAGCCAGATGCTCATCAGTTCTTCACTTAAAGAAGCCAAGAACCACTCTTGACAGGTGACTATTAGCCCCATCCTTTCCTTCCCCAACACCCAGAACAACTTGTGAGAGAACACATCAGAACTTTCCTAAAGCCACTGGCAAGGCTTATCTTACTGATTCCAGCTGCTCGAAACGCCTAAAACCATGGCTTGGTATTTCTTTTTCAGACAAGCCCAAAAAAGTGCTCTGCAGAGTCCCCTGCCAAAGGAAAATCTGCATCATCAGACCAGAAATCCAGCTCCTCACAAGTCTTTCAGTGATGATGATACTGTCCTTAGTCATATTGCTCCTTAGCTTGCACTTGGTAAGTAGCAATGATTAAAAGCTCTTGTTCTCTGCAAGAATCAGTGTTAGTTTGCAACTTGCAAGGATCAAACCATTAGTTCATTCAGGAAGGAACACAATACTCAGATTATAGCAAGTGTATATACAGGCCTTGTACTTACTGAAAGCTGAACCACTGAATTTGGTAACACAGGATGCTCTCAAGCTCATGGCTCTCTTGCAGACCCAGTTTTAAGGTCTTCTTAATTAGTCATTACACAAGACTGCAAGAGAGAAAAACCAACCAAGGATCTAAAGGCTACCATACCAAGAAACCATACAAGCCTGACATGAAAATAAGTATGTAAAATGATACAGACTGTACGAGTAAGAAGCAAGAAGCACATCAAAAAACCACTGTCAGGAACCCATGAAGAACTGGAAAGCATTCTACAAAATGCACTCTTTTGTTGTGGTATCACATGAATGCCTAGAGGACCAGAAAAGAGGCCATGAGATAGCGACAATCCTAGATACACCAAAGACCTTGGGCTTATGAACCTTCACCCTGGAATTGAGCAGGAAGCTTCCAGAAATTACTATCCCACAACACAAACACTATGGCTGTGAGCCATTTGGCAGACAGCCCTTAGGCTGAAGGCTTTCCATGAGACTTCCAGAATCACTTTCTTCCAAAACATCCACCTTCTGAAGCTTAACAATGTATCTTTTTGTAAAATGTGCTACCTAAACACTAATTAAAGTAACCACTTAATATAGTGAGGATAAAAGTTCTGAGAAATAAAGCAATCTCATCTTCAGCAATGAGACACCAAAACCCTTGACACTAAAACACCTTAATTCACAGATGAACATCAGTGAAAGTGTCATTCCATAAAACTTGTGAAAAGCAGTCTGAATAATAAACTAACCCTCTTCTCTCCCATTTAAAATAATGCACTGATACAGCTACTGATGGCTAAGAGATGAGAAACAGGACCTAAGTATTAGAAATACACCAATATGCTCTGTATACTAAAACAGCTTTTGAAAACCAAGCCCATTCACCTGCCTAAAGGAAGAGGATTCAGAGTATGCTAATATATTGACAACATCCATGGAATACTGCAAGTCTAAGCAGAACTGTCCTCCCTCAAGCTGCTGCTCTCATCCCAACCAATTTCATCCTTTCATTTTATTAAACAGACTGATGGTCTGATGGTGAATTAACTCCCTTTTCTCTGTACCTGTCAATTCGTGTTGCTCTGAATCTCTGAAAGATTTGCATTAATGTTTTTTTCCACCTAACTAAATTCAGAAGATCTTTCCTTTGTGCCTTCCAGTTCTCATTTTTCTAGGCTGAACTTTGCCTGGTTTATCCTAAATTATCCTGGTCTGTCCTCTGTCACTTGATACTCCAAAACTTTAGACTTCACAAATAAAAGCCTTTCACTTTCATTAGAGCATTATATACAGCCATTACTCTCTTTAACCCCACAGTTCTCACTTAGTCACAGCTCCTTACTAATACTCCATGTATTGTGCCTGTGTCAGAGGACTTAAATGCAACCCATAGGATGGGGCCTGCACATTCTTCATGCCCTGCTCAGCATGAGAGCAAAACTATCCCCACTACACCAACACAGCACATTCGTGTCCATGCACATACAGATGAGGGTTTGCGAACAAGGAAGTGGAAAATTACCATCTCTGTGTCCATAGGGAAAGAAAACACCATTTCTGCTTCCCACCACCTACTGCAAAATAGCAAACATCTCAGACTCTCAAGACATATTATGAACTTACACCTTGTTAGTTAACAAGAAGCACAGTAAACTCAAGTCAAAAGAAAAAAAAATAGTGTTTTATTAACTACCACACTGTTATAATACACTTTAAACGTACAATAAGGTAGCCTTTAAATTTGAGGTGGTTTTAAGGATAACAAATGAACAGATTTCCAAATGTTTGTAAATAGGTGAACTGCAGTAATTATTGTTGTACATTTTTTGAAAATGGTATAGCACTTACAGACTGGCTATATAACTTCATTTTGTACATTTCTTTTTCTATAATTGAAAATATAAACAGTAATTAAAAAATAAAAAGAAAATTCAGCATAATAAAAAACATATATGTTTATCAGTTAAATGTACTGGATACATACAATTTTTAAGGGAAGAAGCAAAAAAGGAAAGATGGCTGATATTTAAATGCAGATTGACTAACCAAAAACTAAACAACAAACAAATAAAAACCTCATAACCCCCCTAGTTCACTATGACTATATCCATATGTTTGGGAGTACTGTCAATATGGAAGTGATTTTTCTTTTGTATTTGCATATGTTGTATTTTACTGGTAATTTACATGATGGCTTTTAAGGCCCTGGCATACAGATGTTTTTTTGGAAAAAGATTTGATAAAAATCACTGCTGAGACGCAATACACCTTATTTTTGGTCCTCCAATGTTCAAAAGAAGGGATATATCTCACTATAACATCTGCCTTACCACCCAAATGCTTCAACCTATACATATTTATTTTTCTTAACATTTTAAGCTTTTTAAACATTGGTTATATTGCCCACCTTGGTTATTGAAAGAATATTAACAAGACATCATTTTGGCAAATTAAATCTTGAACATGGCTTTTCAATAGGATTTAAAAGGTGACTATCCCTAGAGTTCCATGTTAAAATGTAGTTTGCAAAATCTTACAAGAGTAATGCTTAAAATATTGTACATAGTTAACCTAATTAAAATAATTAGCTTCAAAATGACAAGTTGATGAGCTAAGTAAAGCCTACACTATGTAACATTTGCTTGGAAACTTGATTTGTCAGTTATGCATAATAAAAATTCCAGTCATCAGGAAAATTACAAAATTTCTTTTATCATAATGTGATTTCTTTTCACCCATCAACTTCTTTTATCTTACAATAGATAAATACCAACATGTTCTCATTTTTTTTACACTAAACCACACAGGATTGATGCATTTGGTTAGACTACCATTTCCATCGTTAAATTCTTTTTTTTTTTTTTAATATAACTTGGTAAAATTTCTTCTCTTCTAGATTCCAAAAGTACCTACAAAACTCATGCAATTTTACCATTTTAATATACTATGGAATATCATACAAAGTAAGGCATTTCAGTGTCATGTATAACCAAGTTACTGTCAATCCAAAAATTTTTGCACATCAATAAAAAGATATCTAAGAACTTAGGAACAATATTCTTCTCACTACTGTATAAAAATAACCACAATTAATAGGTATCTTGTGTAATATTTACTCCATTGTCTCGTTTCCCGAAACTGTGACAAGCTGTAAAGGTATTTCAGTGTTGGTAAGAATATCCTGATTGCTGGTGCCAGATGTATTAACAGTTCCTATTCCTGAAACAGAACCTTGTTGAATATTTGCAAGGATAAGTGTTGTTCCTCCTGCAGTAATCAAAGTATCATCAGATGTTGCTTCTACTGATGCCAGCACTGTACTGCTAGAGTGAATACCTTTTTTATTCTGATGTGTTTTAATGTGTTTGGCAAGATGGTCACTTCTCATAAAGCGTTTTGAACATTCTGGACAGACAAACTTCTTCTCACCTGTCAAAGAAGAAAAAAAAATATTCAAGAACACTAAAAATTAAAATTAAACTTACTGGTTTTTAGAGTCAGAATTCTAACAAGAATTACACTGAGGAAGAAAGCGATCCAATATGGTAAACTTGTGTGTTACATTTCTTGATACTCATACAAATCCTTTATATGTAAGAACTGATTTAATTTTCTGTGTGTCACCAAGTTTGGGGAGATCTTTCAGGCATGCTAGAGAATATAGCTATCTCATATCTTCAGGCTGCTAAGCTTCACTGCAATTACTACCAATAAATAACTTCTAGGAGGAGAACAAAACCTACCAAATGGTGGACAGGGAAGACTGTGTGACCTAGAGCAGAATCACACTTGAGACTGACACATAAGATCATAGGGTAATTCAGGTCTGAAAGGACTTCTGAATGTCTGTGTTCTGATCTCTTTCTAAGCAGTCACCTGTGACTGACATCAGATCTGGTTTCTGAGGAATTTATCCAGTTTTCCTGAAAACGTTTAAGGACTGAGACTGCAGAAACTCTATGGGCATTTTCTTCCAGCGCCTGGCTATTCCCACAATTAAAAAAGTTTTATTTATAGCTGTTCTGAACCTTTCTTATTTCAACATACATCTGCTGTCAATTATCCTTCAACCAATACACCACCAGGGAAAGTAATTGTCTTCTTAAGGGTGGCCTTTTGCAAGTAACCAGAGAACTACTGCTAAGCTCCCCCCTGCCATTACTGTTCTCTTTGTGGATCTGAGTCCTACAGTCTTTCCTTGTAAGGCAAATGTTCCAGCTTCCTGATCATCTTGGTCACTCATTATGAACTCAATCCTGTCATCAATGTCTTTCTTACATTGGGTGCTGAAAACTAGATGCCATATTCTATATGCAGTCTAACCAGAAGAGGGGAATAATCCCTGTGACCAGGGTCTTTGCTTCTATTGATACAGCTCTGGGCATGGTTGCTGCTGGCCCTTGATCATGTTCCACTTGTCTATCAAAACTCCCCAGTACTTTTCATTTGAGCTGTTTCCAACCTCTCCATGCTTAGCTTGTGTTACCCTAAGTGTTAATTCCATCCCAGGTGCAGTACTTTGTGACAATTCTTGCTGAATTTCCTAGGACTCCCGTTAACCCATTCCTTCAGCCTCCGTCCCTCTGAATAGCAGCCTTGCCATCAAGTGCATTGACTGCTCACCCCAGTTTGGGGTCATCCACAAACCTAAGAAGGTTAACAGAAGAACTCTGTTGATTCCTCCAGGTCAATGCTAAAGATTTTAAAAGAGGTCAAAGGACAGATCCCTGCAGTTCTCTACTTTTTACTGGTAGGCAGTTACACTAGGAGCTATTAACCATGCCCTCTGAAGTGGATCATTCAACTCTACTTTCTTGAAAAACCATCACCCTGTCCATCCAGACAAACTGTAACATCCCAGCTTGGATTTAGCATCCAAAATGCCTACACAAAAGCACACCATTAAGAACAACAAGGGATATTTTTCACAGACCTCCAAAGACGTTTTTCTAAGCAATGCTGATAAGCACAAAAATTATTTATCTATGGGTTTTTCAAATACAATGATTTTAAAAGGTAAACATCCTGTTGAATGCAAATATGGATTTAGTTTGTAAGAAAACAAATAAAACAGACAACAGATTTTAAACTAACTGCTCGGTGGTCTAACCATGAAACTAAAAGGTGTAGAATGATGCATCATCACATGCTCTTCTTTGATGTTAGGAATGATAACTAATCCCCAGGCCACCTAGTTCTCTTTTTTTCTTATTGAAGTTTTAAGATAGAAAAAGAGTTATCATCTGGTTCAAACAAATGAATCAAAGTATTCTGATTAAGCTACATTAAACATTAGCTTAAATGTCAGTTCTGAATCAAGAGGTGGCTGTTTCATCTCCTTGGACCTACCAAAGACTCCAAAGTCTATAAGTATCAATAAGACTTTGCTGATTTCAGAAAAATCACACTGCATTAAAATCAATTCAATTCAAAAATCTGTTTTCCTCTTAAAAGCCATTTATCCAAGCTCAGCCCATCACACTGCTTCAGTTAAATACACCAGAATCAAAGAGTGGAAACCTGTGTGCGTTCTTCGGTGTCGCTGGAGCTCATCGCTGCGAGTGAACCTTTTGCCACAGAACATCCAATTACAAACAAATGGACGCTCTCCAGAATGCCAGCGGAGATGAGCTCTCAAATGTGAAGTTTTCCCATATACTTTGCCACATCCTGGTATGTGACAAATGTGTTGCTTCTTTTTTCCCAAGTTGGAGCCTCTGTTAAAAAAAAGAGAGAGAGAGAGAGAAGAGAGAGAGAGAAGTTATTCATTCTAATACATTCCTCCTAAATACTGGTCATATACATACATGGGGCTACACATATCACAATGGACCTGCAAACTAACCCAAGTAGCTTCATGTTTTTGTTTCAAATACAACTGGATTCCAGTACACTCCATAAGAAGCTGGAAATAAATTCTATAATGCTATCCCAACTCCAGAGAAAATGATAAATTCAGCTCTATGTGAAATGTATGTGACAGCATAATCTTTAAGAAGCATACATGTATATGAAATTGGAAACACAGTTATTACTGCAGTTTGTACCACTTTGATGCTGAAGTGTCCATATTTTACAATTCTCCAAGTTTCAGGTTTTTACCATATCAAAAGTAGTTTTGGCAAAGAAAACCACAAATTACTGCAACTGCCAAAATGGACACTGGAGATTTTGGCAATTGGGTAGAGAACAGATGGGACTCTTGGCATCTTGGGGAAACCTGAGAATCAGTTTGGGGTCTGAAGACAAGCATTCTAACCTGAATGCTTTCACTAAAAGAGGTGCAAGCTGATCTTGCTGACATTTAAATCAATTCCTTATTTTTTCAGTTAAAAAAAAAAAAGAAATCCACCACAATGAACACAGGAATTTACAGACAGTACAATCCAGACTAAGCTTGATGCTTATTTTAAGATGCTATCTCACTGAAATGGCAGATGATCAGGGGAAGCACCTGATACAATAGCCTATTTTTTTTTTTTAATCAAATCACAAGAGACAGATAAGACAAGACCCAGAGAAAGATCGGTCTGGCCAGTGCAGGGCATCATGATTGATTTTAGCCAATTTAAGTGTTTGCTACTGCTGAAAGGGGCACTTGAGGGAATAGGTCTGGCTGACAACACAGCTATATGAATGGTAAATGCTGGTACAAGGATGGAGATTGGAAAATGCAGCCAGGCATCAGGCCACCTGATTCATCAGCAATGTTAACTTAGAACACCTTAAGTGGATTCTGAAATCACAGTCTTGGGTTCTCCATCCTCCATGACTGATTATACAATCTTCAGCTGCCTCTCCAGGGCAATTTTTTTTCTTTAAACTGGGTGCTTTAGCTTCTGGTTTACATTTAATGAAGGTTCAGGCTAAAGTGCATACAGGCTTCAATTGTCACAAGCATTTCTGAATGTGCACAAAAATGAACTCACTCTAAAACCTTACAGCGTTTAAAGGGGATTCCATCCTAATCACATACGTACCTAAAACATTACAGACAGTCCAGAGAAGTAAGGAGATAAAATCCCATTAAGTCCTAGAAAATGTTTCTACAAATTCTCAATATAGAGCAATCTTCATGGTGCTTCATTAGTAATTTTGTCTCAGAAGATAAAGACATCACTTGTACCTACTAATTATTTGTCCTGACAAATAAAAGTTTTGACTTCAGAACAAATTCAATGGCAGCAGAAGCAGAGTCCAGAAGGCTTTTGATCTTGTTGCAGCATGATAATCATCTGAGGATTTCATCCTCACACCTTCTCCAAATAAACTCTAGTGTCTTCCCTTCCCAGTAATTAGTACAAATATTTTGTAACTTGGCATGATATAGTACACAAATGGGATGAAATCACATCAAAATTTCCTCAGAATAATGTTAATATTCCTAAGTCAATCATTTGAAATTGCTTCATTGCACCTTTAGTCTAGACTGAAGGAAACCAAGGTTCATATGGCACTGACGCCATATGAAAAAAATAGTACACAGTCAAGTAATTAGAAACCAAGTGATAATGTACATGCACAAGGAATTAAGTTAAAGTTGCCCAGGGTATCTAACTAAGCATTTACCCAATTTTAAATTTTGCAACTTTAACATCATTTTAAGAATTATGAATGCTATCTGAAAAAATTTACAAAAACAAACGTCTTACGATCTGAAACTCTGCAAACCATCAGCAGAGTTGAAAGACAAATCAAAACTTGGAATTCCAGCACTAGGGATAAACAGGTAACTCTAGCAGCTATGGCACATTATCAACACTCAAATGGCACATTATCAAGCCCATTATCTAGTGGGCTTATTCCTTTCTCCTAAACTCTAAAGGAATTTTGCATTCTGGTTGGAAAGTTGCTCTAGCAACTGCAAGCACTTTCCCTCTCTTCTATTTCCCCACCATTGTCTCTTTTATTATCCTGTTTCTCTTCCAGTTCTAATTCTTCTCACATCCTGACTTCTTGTCCTACTTTTCCTAGTTACTTTGTATGTTTGCTGTGTCCAAGCCTTCCTTTACAGTGGACTTCAGATTCTCATCTATCTAAACTCTGTCGTAGCTCTTATCTCAACTCTTTGCCAAAAATCACATATCTGAGGTTTCAGTCAGACTACGCCCTCCTCCACACTTCCCAAACCATCTCTCAAAAAGATCCTCTCTTGGGCTGAAACTTCAAAATTTCATTTTATAGCAACTCCACTCAGAAGGAAGAGAGTACAGTACAGATTTCTAAACTAAAGCCACTGTAGTTTGGAATAGAGCACAAGGAAGATCAAACACCTGGAATCTCTGTTTCCTAAGAGTAAACGCAGTGCAAATCACATTTTCAGGGTTTTCTCCTGAAAATGAAACAAATCTCAAGCCAGGGTGTACTTCAGGCAGATTTTCATAGCAGAGCCACAGTTTCCCAAGAACTTAGGAATGTCTGTGCCATGTTGCAGTGAACTACACATAGAAATTTAACAAGAGGAATCTGATGGACGAAGATGCTGCATTACTCGCAGACATTATCACTAGCTTTGCTGGTGATGTAAATGTACCAGAGTCTTTTTCTCTTAAACACACTTACTACTTGGCATGGCTCCCTGAGATATTACCTAGCTGTGCTTGCAAGGCAGGTATCTAGAATATTCAGCAAGAACTGACAAGAGACTTGACAAGAGATGTAACTCAGCCAGTGCTATTAGAACTCTTAGTGCCACTGGACACTGACAGATTCTTTAAGACATTTTACTGATTTACACTGCAGTTCCCAAACAAATAAAGATTTCCATTTTAGTGAAGAAACTACTATCAAAATGGACAAATTTTAGTGTATTGTAAAGAAGCACCTGCCCAATTCTCTCAAGCACAAACACAACTAAATATTTTTATTCGTAAAAGGCAGCTTATTACCCTTCCCCTTTCATATCCATAATCAAGACATTTAAAATTAAGTGTCTGGAAGTAGAACAAAAAATTAGTAATATTTGAATGAAATGCACAATAATAAAGCACAACTTCCAACACAAGACTGACGTTTAATGAATTGCAACTTAGTACATCTTTGTTAGTCAAATCTCACTAACTTTGACTGAAAACAGTTCAAAATTTGTTACATACAGTTATTACACAAACCTTGTTATATTATACAAACCTCATTTTTCCTAGGAAACCAGTGAATAAGAAAACTAGGAAAACTGTATTTTTGTAACACTCTAAAGCAATTAAATTGTGGGGAAAATGCTCAGTCACTGAGGAAATGCAGGAATACAGGATTTAATCAAGTTCTTGACATATGAGAGGAAGCCAATCACAGATGTGTATATTCTAAAATATTTCATTTTCCTATTTTTAGGGCAATGTTCTATCCCCCCCACTTGTACTAGGTGACATCTAACTCCATGTTTTTTCAACTAATCTCAAAGGAGTAACTCAGAAAGGATGGAATAATTTGCTTTTTCATCTGCAAACCCCAAAATGAAAGTGGTAGTGCTTTATTGCATAAACTCTTTTGCATAAGCCTCTAGTTTCCTCTCACTGCAGACAACTGCTGTTAACAAAAGCTCATTTTTTTTCTTGCCTATTATTCATTTTTCATCATTATATGTGTGATATGACACTGAACTGTACGTACCTCCCACCACCTTCTTTGCAGTTGGGACATGTACATGCGACTCGTCGCAGTCTTTTGCCCTCCTGATGTGGTTGGTCCCCTTCCTCATCTACAACCTGTACTCTCAAATGTGTTAGATCATTAGTATTCAGTGTAGAATCACCACTGAGCTGCCACTCTTCTGGATCAGGATCCTCTTCTTTAATCCTAATATCTAAGAAAAAGAACAAACACAGATCCATAAGTAGCCCGTTAAATACATAGAAAGGAAACCATAATGATCAAATCTTTTTATTCTTGAGACCACTATGTCAGTCAAAAGTCAACATCCTTAAATGCATTCTGACATTGCTTCTGTGCCCTTGTAACCTGTATTTTAAAAGTTTATCTTACTATACATTTCAAAGTTGAAGATAAGCTACAACAAAGTGTTACAGTTTAAGTTTGAACTGTTCTTGGTGAGGAATGCTGTCACCAGGAGAATATTGCTTGCTTGAAACTTGGAAAAACTGAGGAACAAGAGGTTGGACAGAGGTTGAAGAAAATGTAAACACATGTTTCAAATGATCCTGAGTAGCCATTTCTGTTTTCACAGCAATTAGTGTCACATATAGTAGCAACAACCTTCCTAAATGGTCTTCAGAAGTTTTTAGTATGCATAGAGATTATATATAGAGTACTGGGAGATATCAATCTAATAAAAAGGTTTTCACCTGAGAAAGACTGAGACACCTAAGGAAACAAATAAATTACTGTTTTTCTTCCATTTCCCCTTTTCACCTGAAATGTATGTCTTCTGCACTATACATAGAAAAGACATTTAGGGAAGAATCTTATTCAGCATTACAGAGATAAGCAACACATGAGCCACTTCAACGTTTTGATATATCAGTAGTCAAAACAGGTCTTAGCAGTTTCCTGGATGCAAAAAGGCCTCCTAATTGTTCCTTATAGGATGGACATTTGCAAGTATGTGTACCCTCTCCCTACAGAGCATTCAATCTAATCCAAGAAATAATTACAGTGTCATAACAAAAACTGTTTTAACAAATTTACATTTTAATAGGAACATCTTCCCCTCTGTAGTCCCAGTGGACTTAAAGCCTGGATTCCAAAGAAAGACAGTTTGTATATATCATTTTATATGGAAACTGGAAAGCTGGACCCCAGCCCCACTTTTGGTACAGCAGAGTAGTTTGCTTTGCATTTGTTCTGTGAAAATGATTAGCCACTAGCACAAACTAATAGGCAAACAAACATATTTTAGAGTGGGTTTTTTATTTACTTTATTTTTAAATTTTGTTGAAGCTTCAACCCAATATCTAGACACATTCAAGAGACTGCTTTTTCAGCAAAACAAACTCAGGTATCATGTAGACTTCTATCCTTAAACATTGAAACCTTAACAGTATTGTGGCCACTCCAAGTTCTTTCTGGCAGTCAGTGCATCAGCCATCATTATCTTCATGATGAAGACAAAGCTGCACAGATTGCATAATAAAACATAATAAAACATATGCTGGGTCATATGATAAAAGAGCATCCTGTCCCAGCACAGATCAGGAAAGAAACCAAAGATGTAAAGAGTAATAGTTACCTAGTCTACCTTCAAAATCATCTCCAGCATTCATCTGTTTAGAGACAAAGGGTATTGCTACACAAAAATTTTCTTGATGATAATAAAGTCTCAGCCCAGCCATCCCCAACAGCATAGTTTGTCTTTCTTTTGCATACATATAACCATATACAGGACTGTCCTGTACCCTACATCACTGTTGTAAATACAATTAAAGTAATTCTCTAGGAAATCACTGCATTGGAAGAGAATTCCAGGTCAAAACCAGTGAAATCTAGAATGTTTATCTGGTTTGGCTGCAAAAGTCAGTGTTAGAAATTAAGTTTGTGTGAATATGACAGGCTCTGAGCTGTGGGAATTCAGGAGCAAGCATACTCACATCTGCCAGTTTTTTACACATGTGGAACTACTGTGATAAGCTTGCCCAAAGTCACATGCACACTGAGCTTCACTGTTACCATCACAAGTTCACAATTTCAGACAGCACCATAATAAATATCTTTCATGTGAAGACCTAGAAAACCTGTGGCAACTTTGAGTCTTCTGAATGAGCCACCAAACTACCTTTCCTACCAAATTAAGCTGTTTTCTGAGACTCAGTTAAAAAAAAAACAACAACTTTATTATCTGTATGTTATATATTAAATTAATGTCATATAAGCAAACATTAAACAACAATAAAACAAAGGTTTTAGAATTTTCTTTCAAATAACTACTATGTATATTAATATATTCACTTAAAGCAACTTTAGAAAAAGCAAAAGCCTGATTCACTCTTGCATAAAAGGGCACAATACAGGAATTTAAATGCAGAAAGGCTGCCAGGACAGGCCAGTGCAAGTCCCCAACTAGTTCTTTAGGACTGCGTGTTACACACTATGCTCAAAGTTATTTTACCAATCAAATGTAGCACAAAATGCACACTGTATAACTTCTGGTTTTATTTAAAATAACAACTAAAGTACTGTTAATAAAATAACACACTGTTTTAATATGGTAATTTCAGTAAGATCTCACTAACATTAAGACAGTGGCATATAGTGTGCCTGCAAAGTCAGTAGCTGAACCCAGTTAAGACTGCATACATGTACTTCAAAAGAGATATGCAAAGATGAATGGAACAAATTAGGGTATGGATCTCTGCTCCCAAAACCCAACTCCACTACTGGAGTCAAACATTCCATATAATTTCTCCTATTACACTGACCTCCTAAAGTCACACTCTAATGATAGAGATATATCTAAGAGCAGAAGCATGTCCGAAGAGTCTATTACTGCATGCCAGTATCCATGACTTTCTACTTTCTATGCAATGTCTGTTCCACTTCACAAACTTTTGTCACGAGTTCCTTCCACTTTTTCCTTAGTATCTTTCTATTCCCAGTTTCTCCCAATCATCACCATGACTGCAGCACCACAGATTTATAAAGGTTTTATGATAGATGCATAATTGAGAAACTTTCAAAAAAATTGAGAAACTATTAAAAAAAAAAAAAAAAGGCAGGAAAAGGCAAGACAGACAAAACATTCCTAACAGTTGAGGACACTGGAGAAAACAACAATTTGCATAGATATACAATAGTTTATAGCATTATTCTAAAGAATGCAAAACTGAAATGAAGACAAAGGAGTACTATGTTTTAAATTTTGTGCTGCACTTTCTGGTTATCTTGGTAAGGCAGGAAGTGCAGCTTTTGCTTTAGTTATTCATCAGAAGGACTATCTTCTACTTCTGGCACACAAAAAAGTACAACATAAACTGGCAATTTACAGACAGGACTTTTAAAGGCTTATCTATTTAGCCTATATTTTAAACAAAACACAACTGAAAGAATATCAATAGATAAAGTGTTTATATAGCCTCTGCAGGATGTCATATAGCAGAGAGTGGACTGCACCAAAATCCAGTGAACGTGATTGCCACAAATGAGGTCCTCAGAACCAATGAGTCTGTTGCCCCTCCAAGCAGGTTTTACATTATTGCAAGAGATAAGGTTAAAATTCCACCAGGTTTTTTTTTTTTTTTGGAAGCAGGGGTGCCACTTATAAATATGCTGAAAGAGCAAACCATGGAGAAGAGCTACAGCTTACGTGCTCTTCAATGCAATGGAATTTGAGATAATGAAAATTCATGTAGATACCAGAGATTACATTTCTCCTCAGTGTTCTTCTACATGTGCTCCATTCTAATTCAGCCTCAACTGAGAGAATTTACATAAACTCTGCAAAAAAAGAGGCCTAAAAGAATTTATTTAATCCTAAAGTCATGACAAGATGATGCAAACACTAGCAAATTTGAGGCAACTATTGTCTTCTACCAATTAAACACAGGTTAAATAAAGATTACATTTTCTTCACTATTCTTTTATTTCCATGCTTTCAAATTTCTATATGCCCTTACTTTTAAAGTTCAAGACTTAGTTCTATGTAAGTATGAAGGGTAATTTTAGACAAAGATATTGGTTCAAACTACCAACAGATTCTGAAAAACATATATTGTGTTCAAGTTCTGCTCTCTGTCTAGTGTGCTAGATTTGGTTTAGGTTTGGCTTTTCCAAGATGGAAATTGGGACCTTGGTGAACAATTTTGTTCCAAAGGTAGTATTTCATAGTCACAGAAAGCCCAGAGCTGGCTACAATATGGAAGAAGATTGAGTGTATTTGGAAAGTAACACCAGTAAGTAAGAGATTTCTTTGAAGTGTTTCAGAGAAGAGTAACTAAACTGACAGAATGAAACAATGCAGATGGAAATGCAGTTTAAACTATTCTTGAGTACATGTGAACTGTAATCTAGTGTGGAGAGAAATCCTGTTGCCCACTGATATACCCAGGTCATTTACCTACTCCTCCAGGTATCAGATGAATGCATCAATTAAGCTTCACATTATGTCTTGGTCTGTTTCAACCAGGACTTAGGAACACGTTATTTTCTTCATCTGTGAAAAAAATTATTAGTTTGCCCAAGAACCACAGAAACAGTGGTGAACTGAGAAGGGAAGAGGATGCAAATTTTTAAAAAACATCTGCCTTTGCAGAATGTCACAAAGGCACACTCAGTATTACATTATAACAGTCTGCAAATTGTGAGCTTCTAGTTTAGCTGCTTTTCCTAGATGCTGAAAGCCACCCTGTCCTTTTACTCAGCCAAGCTTTACAAGTTCCTGATCTGAGAAGGAGAAATATGGTCTTTGAACTGAAAACACACTTGCAGCAGCACTGCACATACCTTCCCACCTATTTCCTCACAGAATCACAATTTGACTGCCATTTCAATTGTTTCTAATAGTTTATTTTTCCAAATAGAGACTTCTCTTCCTACATTTCCCAAGAAAAGAGATGTTAATTCCCACTTCCTTTCCATCTTCTCCTGTTGTTTTCTGTTTTCTCGACAGTTCAACCCACATTCCCTTGGAATCTTGACTCATCTTGCCTTAATCTCTAGATATGAGGAAGCTTTTAATAAAGGCATTTAAATTTTTTTAAACAAGACACTGTTCTTGTTTTTTCCCATCTAAACTGAACTATCTAAATTAAATTCCCTCTACTAGTTTACCAGCTGTTCAGGTCTTTCAGACAGGAAACTCAACAGAATTAATGATGTTTGCTCTGATTTGCCCCCAAATCTTAAGTGTGAATTTAGACATTTTAATTGCCCAATAAATTTCAAGGCAACGTAAAGTACACTGCAAAGCGTCATCTCGAAATGCTGGTGAACCTCAACTCAGAAAAAAGACTATCATGTAGATTCAGTAGCTCTAAATCAGATTTTAAGTTTCTGAGGAAAAACAACAGTTGTGTACAAGTCTAAGAGCAGGACCTTACAGTACTCAAGCAGTACCAGCAAAATGATTAAAAATACAGCAACTGATTTGTTTCCTTGCAAAAAATGCCATATAGTGTATCTCCAAATGATCCTACACATTGTTCTAAAGCAAATATTTCAGTACTTAAAACATGAAAGTGCTCTAGCCAGTGCTACCACAAGGAACACACTATGCATCAAGAAACAATTACTTGCCCTACAGTAGCTGCACTTGCTTGCGATGTGTTGTCTACAGAGTCAAGATTCTGGATTCTTATAGACAGTAATGCCTGCTGTGGCATGCACTTACTTCTTCTCTTCTTCTCACAGCTGAAAATCCAAGAGGGTCTAACTAAAGAGGGGGAAGAAGAGTCAATCATGCTTAACACTGAAGAAGCCACAAACTCCAGAAATATGTAAGGAAAGCAAAAGGTGAATTCTCTGACCAGCAGGGCCAAGTATTTCTACATAGAAGAATATCAGACTGCTACTAGGGTCAAACAACAGACTTGTCAGCAGTAATTCAGGAAGACAGAACTGTTCAGTAAGTGTTTCTGTCCTGTATTTAGGTAAAAGCCAAATAATTGTCCTACTACTAGACAACAATGAAAAGCTTCCCACTGACAGTAAGTCAGAAAGATGTAAAAACAGCCACTGAAGCAAACACTTAAAAAATCAACACATTAGGATAATTTTCATTTGGCACTTTCTAAGAGAAGGCTGAAGAGCTCTCCGCAGTTTTAATGCTACGAGCCTTCGGCCATGTGAATGCTCCAGTGGGTTAGAAAAAAGCTAATACTGTGATAATACTGAAAAAGAGTAAACAAAGACTCAGAGAAGTAGGAACAGAATTAGTGCACTCAAAATGAGATTATGTGAATAATTAGATTAAAAACTAATTTTTTTATTTAAATCAGTGATGACAACATTGTTGATGCAATATACTTGAGAGTTCTGCACAGCAAGTGTCTTACTAGGATACAGGAAAACACTTTGATTAAATGAAGTACAAAACATACTTGGAATACATAAATTAAATACTGGCATGAATTTTAGATGCAGGTTGAGAACTATCATTTCTCTGTGATAAATTACGACGATGTCACTGACAATGTGTATTTTTATCTCCTCTTGCTCTTGAAATTATCGCCTTTTGAAAAAATATGAATCTTCTACAGGCAGTAAAAGACAACCCACCTACAACTCAGCCTGATCTTCAAGAGGGCAATCACAACCAGGGTCCTGGTGAGTATTCCTGGCATTTTATCACTGTCCTTGATAGAAACTTCAGATACTTTCTGAGAGCCAGATGCACTGACAAGTTTTGTTCTGATCTCAGAGATCAGAACCAAAGTACGTGATCCTGCCAGGAGATTCAAAAAGCAAGAAAACTGCACAGAACCTGAAACAATGGCCCTAAAGTGCTGAGGCTGCTAAAAGACAGAAGACAAGTTTCCAGCCTTCTTCTTAAGTTGTAGCAATACTGGAAATAAAATCTCTTCCCTCTTTCACTCCACGGATATTTGCCACACATCCCCACAGGTGTATGAGAGCTTTCATTTTGTGTCAAGAGTATCTTGTAAAAAGGGTATTTGAAAAATGCCAAAGGAATGAGCACCTGAAAGTGGGTACCCACTCTTTTGTGAACATCCTGAGATATCTGGGAATATCTGAGACTAAGGAAACTCAAGCTAACCTCCTTAACTCTGAGAATCTATATTGCATCCCCAGACACGCAGCATACACAATAGATATTTACTTTGGATTAACATACATGCAACAAACCTTCAGCTCACTGCCACCAGCTGTAAGAAAATTCATTAATGAGCTTTTTTGGAACAAAGAGCAGAATAGCCCATGAAGTACTAACGCAGAGCAAGGATGCAACAATTCAGTATGGTCAAGAATTTGAAGAAAAAACATGATTCTATTCCACAACAATAGATATTGCACTAAAAAATTAATCAGACTAACTGAAGTTCTGCAAACTTTAAGTGACTGTGAAAAACATACAAGCATGATCATCTAATTCTTCCACAATTTATTAATTTCCTTTGAAAATGATGCTAAAATAAGGAATGTAATTTAAGCATGCTGACAGCAAACTATTTACACAAGATTGGTACATAAATAGCTCTAATTCCTGCACTAACTTAAATTCATCAGTTTCCAATTTAATTTTCATATTAAAAAACCAGTGGGGAGAATTGTTTTTAACTGTTTTGATTTTAAAACATGCAAACTAAATGCCTCAAATGAAAATTGGGTAGCCGCAGACAGATGTTGTCAGATGAAAATATTTATTTAACATCATTGCTTCAGTTTACTTCATGCATTTCATAAGACTATTTTACTTTTTAAATAAGATTCCGTTTCATAATGATACCACGGTCTTGTCTCAAAATTTTCTTATAAAGAATGCCTTAGAAGGAAAAATTGCACAATTGAAATTAAAATTAATACGGTTAAAACTTGAAACTTAGAGAGAAAAAAATCCATTGTGCAACACTGAAAACCAGCCAAAACTTTTTTAAAAGTTCTAGATGCCAGAAGAAAGCTATGCTTTAAGTAGCATTCTGCACTACTTCATTGGAAGGACTAAAACATTGAAACAACTATCCCAGCAAGTAAAACTGTGAATACTTCATTTTTAATTTTGTTTGTTTCAGCATTTAGACTGTTTTAGGAAACAGACGTTAGACCAAAGCCTCACAAGAGGCCAGCAGATGAAAGATAAATTGTTACTTGGGCAACTATTTACCTTGAAAATTGTCAGCCAATTTTTTGGTCAAATTTAGAGTATCTAAATTACTTTGGCATGACAAAGATGTCAGATTCCAGCAGGAATGGAATGAAGTTGCCACCACAAACAGCCAACCACTCCCACTCACTACCAGCTGCTTCTAAGTTAGCAACAGGCCTGACTCTAAGGTCAATGGCAGCACGCAGATGAGTCCTTAAGTAGCTGTGTACACTCCTGCAGGAAGAGGAGCTGGGAAGAAAGATGTAGAAATGAAGACCTCAGTTTTGGAGTGACACTTCAGTCAACTCTTGAAAGGAATCCCTCTGACTTGATTCCAGCTGTAGACCAACCCGGAAAACTGTCTGTAGGGCAGGGGTTTTTCTCTATTTAAAAAAATAGATCTTCCAGCTGAGTGTGTCTGAGTTGATAAGCAGTAAAGTCCATTCTCAAGCCAATGCTACTTTCTTTCAGGTCATTTGCTAGTGTCTTCAGGTGCTACTGCAATGGTCAAAAGAAGTATATAAAAAAAATTATCCAGCATCCTATAACAAATTATGCAACCTATATAAGACCTGGTAAAATTGTCTTTTTTTTTTTTTTCCAGGAAATAACCAATGCCAAACTGATTCAGTACATTAATAAATTAGCTGAGACACTATTACAATTAGAATTTGATTAACATCATTAAGTTTCCTTCAGCTGGACAATGGCTTGGGGACAGGAGGAAAATACAGTAACTTAAAAATTCTTCCAAGCTCACAAAACTTACAGGATCAGAAACATGAAGGCCAAGTCGGTAGATTTCAGTTCCTGATAGTTTTCCAAAATCAATATATTTGAAGAAGAAATCTATATAAGCATGCTAATAAAAAACTCCACTTTTCTTGACCAGGCAAGACACTAAAGAGTAACGTGAACTGTGCATGTAATGGCTCTCTTTGTTATACACAACACAGTATTTTATTACAAACTGCCAACAAAAGCAGCACACTACCAGAGACCTTTCTCAGGTTTAATTTCCTCTCAAGACCAGAAGACTGAAGCCAAAACACAGGTGAGAAAGGTATCTCTCTGCCAGTGCTTAATATACAGATACTATTTGATCCAGCTTTGTGCTGGAAAAGCAATGTTGAATAGTTTCAGCTGTGACTTACCAACACCCTTCCCTTGGTCACCACAACACTAAGGACAAGGAGGAATATGAGCTCTAATAAACACCCTAAGACAAAACGAACTTGGCCAAGACTTTTCAGAACAAATTCACTGCAGTGTAGGTCTATGCATATGTATGCATGGTAGAATGGACATTTTGGTAGAAGCATAATTACTGGACATCTTTCAAAGAAAACTGTACATTTACTGGACAAAGCTACTAGCTTTGTATTAGGGTTTCAATGGCTTTTCATTATGTAAACAAAAAGTAGGATGTAGTTAAAGACATTTTTCCTCACACAGACTGAAGCACAGTACAGACGTCCTCTGCTGCCTACCTGGGGAGTGAACCTTGGAGAACACCTCTCACACAATGGGCTGTAACAACGAAAATCTAAAACATAACTGGTTTCAGGGCTACACTGCTAACGGAACAAAATACATAACTACCAGCCATCTCTGACACAAAACCAGGAATATGTTCATTTTATTTTTGCCTCAGGTAGACAGATTTTCTTAAATGAAAACAGAAAATATGGCTTGGTACTCTACTTGGTATGAAAGGAGTGCATTATCCAGCTTGGGGGAGAAAACACAAGGAAACCCTTCTTATCTTGCTTCAAAGCCCACTGGTAGTTGGCAAAAAAAAAAGGAATCAGGCAGCTTCACACCCTCTAACTTCTCTCGTTCTGCTGTCTCTTCCACTTACCCTCTTCTTTTGGTTTAAAATTGAACTATTTATCCTTATTTGCAAAACAACAATATACTTTTGACTGAAAAAACCCTATGATTTCATCATCTGCTTCTAATTGCATATTTATTCTCCAACCTGAAGAAAGGTTGTGAGGAGTTATAAATAAGAAGGGGAAGAACACCTCTGAAAAAGATTCTCTCAGACAAAATACCAGATGCATATGGAAAAGACACTGAAATTCAATCAAGAGAATTCAGTCTGATTCTGTCAGAAGCAGTGTCACACTAATCATTATCGTGGAAAAGTGAGTTTCTTCTAACATAAAGGAAGGACCAATTACATTCTCCCCAAATTTAGGGAATGGCAGTGTTACTACCTTCCACTCCATTTATTATTCCTAGACAAGTAGGAAAAATGTCACCATAAATCTCCATCTTATCTTTAATACAACCAGATGTTTATAGCTATGCACTTCAGGCAATAGTTTCTGCTATTCATCTAGTACTTCTGCCTATTTAATCACATTTCATATATCCCATTTAGTCTCTTGCCTTCCCATGTGAAATTCCTTATAGAAGAATACAGTTAAAAGAATGCTTGATGGAACTCCCTTGCATTTTATTATAAACTACCATTGAAACACTCTTGAGAACAATCAGTCAACAGACAAAATTATACACAGTACAGATTAGACTCAACCTCTTTCTCATGTGCCTAGCTAGTTCAGGGTTTTTTTGCTTTCTTTCTCCTTTTCCTCTCTATCCTTCTTCTCAAGTTTCTCCTACACTACTCCACAAGCAACACCATTAGCTACATGATCCTACACAAAATATAAATCTCAGAAATAATCCTCCTTGTATCAGTCAAAGAGCTAATATTAATTAGTAAAGGCCTCATTTTCCGAGACTTAGATACTGACATCTGAATTTAGCTGCATTAACATGCAGAATATATGCTTTTTTGTTACTGATGTCTATACCCTCACAGGCAACAATGCATGATGGAGATAAACCAAGATTCCTGTGGTCACTGTAAACAGAAAATAGAAGAATCAAGATCAGACAGAAGAACAAATGCTGTGAGCAGAGCACGTCCCTCTGGTGCTGTTGCCTACAGGGCAGTGAAGAGTAGGCTTATCTAGATCTGAATAACTTTACTTGATGGTGAGTTCATAATACAGAAGTCAATTCCAAAACAAAATGAACTAAAAAATATCCCAGCATGTTATTTTCAATTCAAATTTTAGATTTCAAATGGGACAGCAAGCTTCCTGACATAGAATACAGCAGTAACTAGATAGGCATTCTCATCAGTAGCCTTTTGAAACAAAACTCAGCAGGTCTTCTAGGCATGTTTCACTTAACATTCCATTCTTCTCACAACCTTAAATAGACATACAATACAAACCATGTATGTTTTACTCAAATATTTATTCTTCAGCATCTTGATGAACCAGAGGGCTGGATCATATGATTATAGCAAAACAGTGATTCCCAAGCTACTTTGTGCAACAGTTCCCTCCCAAATGACCTCTACTGCTCACTCTGCCTCTCATAATTAGCCTGGGCACAACCCAGTAAAGCATTTAAATGGCTTCTGGTATAGCAAAATCTCCTGAACCACGATCATTTCTTATTCTTTTTGTTTAGGTAGTTATGCCCTGAAATTTGGAATGCACTATATCAAATTTATCAAAAATAAACAGGCATGTTGATTTTTTGTCACATTAAGAAACACCTATTTTAAGAAAATATTTCTTCTCCACCAAGATAAAACACTGTGATACTCATAATTAATGACCATACTTTAAAACATAATGCAAGGAAACAGTACCGAAAATTCACACATATTCTTAACCACAGCCTCCATTTTGATACTTGCATGCTTGTTTCACTGCTGCTTTCACAAGTTTCCTGCATCATAGTAACACTGATAATAAATCAGTAGGAAATTAATTTAACAAAAAGCAGATGAATAATAGCACCTCAGGGGGTCTGAAAATTTCAAGGGGAAAAAACTTGCATAAACAGAAATATTTGGATTTCCCATAGAATCGTCATTTATTCAGGACTAGGAAGAATGGATATGTTAATAATACTGGTGCCTTAGAAGAATGGCAGCTGATGGCCAGATTTCTCCCTTTTCAATTTAGCATACAGATCTTCTCCAGGGTAAGACCTTTAAGCACAAACACTGAAGTGCTGTTAACTAATACGACTACCTGGGAGCTACATGAGCTCATACTAAAAGGAGTGAGGTAGGACTGTGTTCTACAATTAGTTTCTAATGGAACAGCGGTTTCAAATAAAATCTATCACCACCATGTTTAACCCACTGTGTTCTGTAGGCTTCAATAGCAAGACAATGATTTTCTGATTATCGTCATTTAAACCAACAACATGCAGTAATATAAAACAATCTTTTGCAAAAAGAGTAAAATAAATACCTGCAGGACTGCCAGCATTTTCTCCTTGATGCAGCTGAATACCAGCAGAATCTATAGAGTTCACTGTAACTGTCTGTAGATTTGGCAATTGAGCAGTGCTTAGACTAACTGGAGTTGATGTCAATGCACCACCTGCTGCAACTTGACCGAGAGTGAGAGTCTGCACAGGGGTCAGAGTTATTTGTTGACCAGGCGCATTCTGAATTTGCAAGTTCTGCAAGTTCTGAACTCCTTGCACTTGAAATGTCTGCCAGGTTATCTGCCCAGAAGGGGTCACTGTCTGTGCCTGAATTAAGAAAGTTCCAGGATTCAGCTGCAGTTGAAGATTTTGAAGAGCCTGCTGAGATATACTTTGACTTGCTTGGACACCATGGATTGTCTGTTGCGCAATACCTTGTACAATCTGGGCTTGACTGGTTGGCTGCTGCGACTCTTGTAGCTGTATGTGTTGTACAATTGGCTGTGCTGTGGAGACCTGAATATTCTGAGCCTGTGTGTCATCAGAGACTGACGTCTGGATGTAATTTCCCTGAAGATCAGAACCATGAACTTGACCACTAGTTGTGGTCAAGTCATTTGCATTTTGTTCCAATATACTTGAACTGTCTATGGTAACGGGCAATTGCGATGAAGATGACGTTGGCACAAATAAGTCATTATCAGTGGCAGTTTCTGTAATTTCAGGAGAAACTTGCTCACCAGTCCTTTCAGAAGTATCTGAACTATCCATGGCCTGTCCAGTATTTATCAAGTGCCCATCTGCATTAATGCCTGCTGTCATGGTTTGAGAACCACTGCCAAGTCCCAGAGAATCTAGATCAACACTATTAATGGGTACAAAAGTAATATTTCCTGGCAGTCCAAGAGGAACGTTAGCAACCACTTGTGCTTGGCCAGGGTAAGACGAACCACCAATTGCAACTCCCTGAACTTGGACTTGACCAGACTGACCAGATAAGATATTCTGAATATTAGCTGAAGACGTTCCAGAGGCAATGATGGTTTGATTCGAGCCAGGAATGATCTGAATTTGACCAGTTTCTTGATTTATACTGCTATTATCAGAAGAGGCTGCAAAGCCAAGTTGAACCTGCTGACCATCCGCTGTCTGGATCTGGGGTATTACTTGGTATTGTACGTTAGACACTGTACCATTCGACGAATCTGATCCTGGTGCAACAGAAAAGATTTGTTGATTTTGCAAACTCTGAATAGGAAGGACATACTGAGCACTTGAAGTTACTGTGGCAGCACCTGGAATCTGTACTATATTACCAGCTTCATCCTTTATAGTGGTAGGAGCTGCGGACAAGACCTCCCATCTGTTTGGAGCTCCAGCTAACTGCACGGAAGTCAAATCCCCTGTCTGAATAAAAAGAAAAAAGAAAACAGAAAATTAAAACAAATGTCATACAGACTATGTGTTAGACCAGTCATGCAATTCAACACTAGATATTGATACACTACAGGAAAACATGCAGTACACCTTGTATAACCATCAGCAATTGGATCAAAACTATGAAATACAGATTTTTTAAGTGATCTAATGCCTAAGTCAGGGTAGCCAGCCTGTGGGTCATGAGCTGCACGTTGCTCGCAAACATGTCAAATGCAGCTCCTATGTCATGGCTGTGTCAGGTGACCAGCAGCAGGGTTATTCTGGTGGCAGGGCTGTTGGGTAACTCAAACCCCTGGCTGTGGGAAGGAGGGAGCTGGCAGGGGATGCTGGAGTTCTCATCACCAACTCACCCTGGGACTCAGACACACTCTTTGCCCAGCTAGGCACCTACTGTAAAGAAGTGGAGAATTGCCGAGAAGCCAGTGTTGCCCAGATCTCCTGGAGCTCCACTGCCTTTCCACTCTCTTTTATATTTCTGCATGTTTTGACTCCCACCAGTACAGTGTTAAGAAGTGATGTAGTCACACAGTTGGAAAGATAGGACAACCTCAGTTTGCTACCTGTAACACAAAGCTCTAGTACTTATAAGCTTGTAGGAGTTAGTTTTGCTAAGGAAGAAGACTTCTAGACAAAGAACTTTAACACTGCAATCATGTTTGGATTAGTCATATAAGTAAGTTAGGAGAGGGGGAAAAAAATCCATCTTCATTAATAGACAATAAAAAAAAGACCAGTGTTTCAGAGTAGACCCCAGATGCTTAAAGAGCCTATTACGTGTTTGGTTTTTATTCAGTAAAGAAAAGGTAAACTGCACTTACCTTTCTTTACCAAAGCAAGCTTTTTCAGAATAGAGTATTAAGAATTAGATTTAACATCCTGCAATGCTTGGCACAGATTTGCATAGTCAATCAGCTTGATATTGTAAGTAACCATCAATCTAAAAAATATGAAGTAAAGTTTCTCCTTATCTGTTTTACCATACTACAGTAAGCTAATGGAATAACTTAATATTAGCAACATGTAACTAACTTGTTTTACAACCAGTTCAGCTCTGTGAAGCAAATCTAGTCTCTCTGGCAGAGTCCAGAGGACATGGAAAGAAAAGCTCTGGTTTGTCCTTCCGCACTCATCCTGTGATTGCTCCTGGTAGGGAGGTTAACAGAACATATTGCAACTTTTTTCTGATGCTGCATTCTGACTTCCTTTAGAACGAAACCAGGACATGTAAAATACAACACACATCTGATTCTTTCCTAACATAGCATTGAAACCTAGCCAGTCTGAAAAAATCCTGCAGGATGCACCTGAGTGAATTTAGTCCATAGTGTTAGATGGGACTTCACTAGTTTCTCATTCTTATCCTGTTCCAGCCCATAACTCTACAATATTTACATGTAAAGGAAAAATACTGTATTTAAGTCTGAGTACTTATTAGAAGAAGTTTTACTGTGCTTATCAAGCTTCATTTTCAATAAGGAAACATGTATTGTGTTCCTAAATTCTTCTCAAGAACTCTAAAAATAATTATTGTGCAAGAAACAAAAGAATGCTAGCCTTCTTCAGCCCTCAAAGATACAGACCATTGACTCTTATTAAGAGTTGAACTCAGTAATCCTTGGGGATCCTTTCCAGCTCAAAATATTCTGTGGTTTATAAGTGTGATTCATAATTTTTCAGGTAGTATATTAGTAAACAGATTCAGCATCACCAGAAAAAAAACTAATTTTATGGCCTTAATGCTTCAAGGAAAAGAAACAGAAAAAGGAGAACAATAATTCTCTATTATTTTCTTTTCCTCTTATACTGATCAACGTTTCATCTAAAAAACATTTTTAAATTTTTTAGTCTTTCAAACTCATATCTTATGATACTAGAAGAAAAAACATGTAATATTTCATATCACATATCTTACCTAGAAGAAGGCATCAAGTTCTATTTTCCTCTGCTACCACATTAGCTTTATACACTTGTGCTTAATACTGTTTACACATAGATATCAGTTGCTGAAATGCTGCTAAGAAAGTTCGTAGCTACTCAATTCACAAGCATACAAATAACTATTAACTGAAGGTTTCATAAAATATCAAAAGACCCATAGAAGTCATAGGTAAACATCAGTTAGGAAGTATCAAAAGGAAAAATATTATTGTTATATTTTTAAAGTGTATAATATAATGTACTGATAGCTGTTAGAGCAAAAGAGAAAGAAAAAGTAATATAAACCATTAAAAGTCTGATATAATTTATCACTGAAAACTATGTACAAGCAAATGTTGAAAGCTTAGGTTAAACTGGACTGATCTAATACACAGTAACATGTCTGTGTCTACTCATATGTAATATCCTCCACAGAAATACTTCAAAGGGAACCTGTCTCCTTTGTGATATGGAAATGACCCACTTTATTCTTCTCCCGAAACATATGCTGATTTCCATATTGGCATTTTCATGTTGGGCACACATCTCACATTTTCATGATCTAGTGAAATCTTCCCTCAAACCCTGCTCTGTAATGATTTTAGCAAAATACAGCTTCTCTTTTACTAGATGCACTTGTCAGTGCATGGAGAAGTTCAGGGCAGCCATGCATGAGGATATGAAGCTATGCTACACATACAACATAAAATGCCTGTTATTCATATTGCTCTTACAGCTGCCTGTATCAGACACCACCAGCTGAATCGTGTGGAGGGAGGAGCAAGAAGAGAGTGAGGCTTTCAAGAAGCTATCTGGCAGCTATCAAAATTACTAGCACTAAAGCATGAAAAAAAACCCATACGGTAAAGAGTATCTGAGGATGCTCTCTAATCTCAAATGGTCATCATCAGCCTGTCATAATAAGATTGACTGTTATGCTCTTTCACAAAGTCTGTTGAGACAAGACATTTCTTGGACTTCTTTTCCTACTAACTAAAGAGTAATAACTTTTCTTTATGCTCTCAGGCAATTAAGCACTTTTGTAGTAAATGAAAAGTTCTGCCACTGATATATGAGCAGCAACATCTGCAGCCCAATCACTTACTGAGCTTTACATTCAAGATACACTGCTTTGTTGGCTGTCTCAGACACTCGTGAAAATTATTTAGAGGGCAGAGATAAAGCAAAAGTTTCTTTATCAACAGATACTCAGGCAGCAGTTATTTGGCAGCTGTTCCTTTAAGAGAAGGCTGGACTGTGTCTATCCAAAGGCTGTTTCAAGAGGAAGGGACAAAGATCTGAGGAAAGTTCAGCACTACTCAGCCAAGGAGGAGAGAACAGGAAGCAACGGGGAATTCACTGGAAGCAGCATCAGGAAACAAGAAAAAGAGACATGAACAGAGCAAAGAGAGTAGCTGGCACAAGACATAGGATGAATTAAAATCAAATGATATGTCCACCTGAAGAAAGGTCAAGTACCAACAAAGAGTGAAAGCAACAACCACTGTTCAGCCTGTCTTTTGATCCTTTAACAGTCCTTGTATAATTTCAAGTGGGTAAAATAAAGATCTGTCTCTGAGACAAAAGTCTCATCCCTGAAAAATCACACGCCATGATAAATAAAAATCTAGTAATTGGCTTGTTCAATATATTTAGATAAAAAATACAGCAACATTAAGTCAAATGTGGAAGGAGATAAGAGAAAGACAGAAGACAAAATACCTTTCAGAGGTGATCTAAACCATACTGAATGATAGCACTTCATTAAAAAATGAAATACGCTTCATCAAAGTAAAACAGAGAGGAGGAAAGAGGAGAAACACCCCTGCAAGAACTGGTATCTGTTGTAGACACCTGCATCTCAACATGTCAAATATGCACATGTCATTAGCCATCAGTGTTTTACTACTAAAGTCTACCAAACATTTATTGGTGCTAGTGGACTGCTTTTTACTGCACTTTTCAGAAAGTCACTTTTGCCCAATTCAGTCCTGGAGCAAAAGCATCAGCCAAACAACCAGAGGTGGACAGATAACGAGCCATGAGCTCCTAAACATTTAAAAATCACATACCTAATGAAGAAGATTGGACACTGCCTCATCCAAATTGTTGTTTTATGAAAGAGTTAGGGTTCTAATGCATGGGTTTAATAATACCATGTGTTTACCAAGCTACAGTAAACTATCTGTGCATTCCTAGGTCATTACAAATGCAAGATAAAATGCACTTGCTTCAACTCTTTCATTAAAGTGTGAGCAAATACATTCTATCTTGTATTTGCCATAGGTTAAAAACATGTTCAACATCACTCACTGTGGTTCAGCTGACACAAAGCTGTTTGTTAAGGGAAATTAATTCTGTTGCATGTTTGAGCCCTCTGC
Source organism: Brachypodius melanocephalos (assembly GCA_013398615.1). Lineage (NCBI taxonomy): Eukaryota > Metazoa > Chordata > Aves > Passeriformes > Pycnonotidae > Brachypodius > Brachypodius melanocephalos. Next base: position 2,063,701 of record VZSR01000205.1, read on the forward strand.
TCATGAAGCCACTCAATTTAGAAAAATATTTTTGCCCAAATCAAATGTTTGGAAAAACAAAGAGCATTTCAGGAAAAAACAAATTATCTGGGGCTGCTTAAAATCTTATTTTAAAATAAACTCCAATATGGTGAAATATAGCTCATTGTGTCTCAATAAAAGAATATCTGTATGTTTTTGCTTGACATGGACAACTGGAGCCAAGACTTCAACAGTTTGTTATCAATCAGCAGAAGTTCAGAACTTGTCCAAATTAAGACAATACAATATCCCCGACCTTAGCAGAACCAAGGAAGCTGAAGTATTAAGAAACGAGACATGGCAACAAGGAGACATTTTTAACCAAATCACAGGTACCTTCTTTTGTTTATTAATTATTAAATCTATATATGTATATGAATCTCAATATAACTACATGCCAAAGTAGCATTCTGTGAAATGGTTTGTTCCTGCTTTCAGCTCAGGTGCTGAAGATTCTATCAAATCATCAAGAGAACAAGAAAGAGGACCTGGAATCAGTCACCCACAACTTGATCTTTGGGAAGGCAATGGAGCAAATAACCTCAAAAAACAACCTTGAAAAAATTAACCTTCAAATAACCTTGAAGGGAAAAAAAAAGTAGCATTCAGAAGTCGTCAGCCTACACTTAGGAAGGGGAAATAATGCTGAAATAACTAACCTCAAAATGCCCTATGTATGATGAGAACATTAGCTTGGTAGATGGGGTTAGGGAAGACATATTATTTATCACTACATTAGTCAGGCTTTTGACTCTGCCCCTCATAATATAAGAAAAAGCCCTTTTCTCCTATCATATGGGTTACCAAACACTGGAACACACTGCCCAGAGAGACACTGGAGTCTCTATCCTTGGAGGTATTCAAACCCACTGGACACAGCTCTGAACAAATTCTTCTCACTGACTCTACTTTGAGCAAGGACGGGCAGATCAGACGTTCTCCACACATCCTTACCACCCTCAACTTTCTATGAAATCTTAGACTTCTTACTATTGTTTAATATTAGAGAACTTCTTCGTCTATGCTGTTTTTAAATATGGAAATGTTTTAAACCATACATTCATTTTCTTACTTTCTCCAAAACTATTAGCAGAAATAAAACAATTTTTTAAGAACATCCCTAAAGCACCTTCTTCTAACAGAAATAAAACACTTAGTTCTGATACAGCATTAGAAAGACATAATTGGAATACAAACACCAAAGAACATTTTAAAAGGCAAGCTTCTGGACATCAGCAGGACAAATATACTGTTAGCCATCACATTCTAGTGAAACTTCTTTGTTTTGCAAAAGTAAAGAACAGAGAGAAGCAAGACAATTCCAGGCAGACTTTTCTATAGTGGCTGAACACATTCTGGTGCATCTGTTTCATCCAGAAACCCGGCATCAGGAAGCTATCTTATCACTCACAAAAGCGAAAATGGATTACAGAATAATTCTGAACTTCCTCAAAATGATCATATAGGCCAGAAAACCAAATAGTATGGTTAACTCTGACACATGGTATTTACGCATATTTTTGCCTAGTGGAAAATATGAAATTTAAAATGCCTTCCTCTTTCTCCATCCTGTCAGCACTATTTCTATTTCCCCCTAAACTGAGTTTAAACTAGATGCATCTCAGATGGTTAATCCTCTGAGGCATAAACCAACTAGAATTCCAGAGTTTCATTAAGTTCTGTGAGGCACTGATACTCAATTGTAAAGCTCAAGATATGCCAAAGCAGTCTTAAAACACTCTAACCTTTACTTGTAAAAGATACACAGAAATACTTTGTCTACAGCTGAGAAATGATACTCATTTTCCTCACATATGCTAATTATTAACCTCTCCAAATGTTTTCCACATCTTGTTGGTAAGCAACAATGCAAATAAATCATATAAATCATTCCTCCCAACCTTTTCTTTTTTTAAGACTAGCAAATCAGTGCAGCCCTCTTCACACAAGATGCAACTACACACCTCAACGGGGGCAGTCATCCCTGACAGCTCCCATTCTTTGGCAGCTGTCAGAGCCAACAGTTTTCTCAGCCAGCCTGCCACTCTTCCCAATTCACCCACCTTCCAGACCTCCCATCAGTCTTGCACCTTATCCTCACCTATCCAGTCCCACCCAGCACAGCCATAAGAATGGCCCTTGGGAGCAGGAGAGTTCCAAGACAGCCTTTAGCTTTGTATTACAATGAAGTAAGAGAACATAAACAACTGGTTATCATCTCAGCTTTGTAGCTTCTTAAACAGTCATCTGATCATGCTACAACCACACAGCTGACCATCAAGGCTCTGTTTGACCTAAATCTGTCTGCTCTTTTGTTTCCTCCCTTACGCATAGCTTTACCACCTTCTGCTTCGCTTCTCATTTTCACCTAGTGCTAAAATCTTCACAGATGTTTAAACTGGGATGAAACCAGAGTATTTATAACTAAATGAAAAAGAATCCTAAATATGAAAGTTTTAAATAGAATTATTAGTCACAAATAAATAGTGAAAAAGCAAGACCCAAACTAAAACTTCTCAGATTTTAAACTCCCGAGAGAGAAAGTCATCCTGAGAGACCAAAACATGAGCTGTCATTCTCATTCTAGGTCAGGCAGCAGCACACACCATCCTAGCAAGGCTCTCACACAAACCAACAGCAGCAATATTCAAGGCAAAATTCCCATGGGAAGTGTTTGAACCAATCATGGATGTAGCAGTGTGGCAACCAGGGAAAAGATTCTCAGGTAAGCAAGCCACAAACTCAAGGCCATCTACATTAATATCAAACACCATCAGGAAACATTGAGGTCTGTTGATCATTAGGCAGAGTAAATCACAGTATCAAAGCTGAAAGACTGCAATCTTCATCAATGCACAAAGACAAGCTCAGCAGTAATGCCTGCTAGTGCCTCACATCCAAAAGGAAATACAGTTCCAACCAGAATCACTGGCCAAGCTGAAAACCTTGTTGTCTAAAGACAGCCTGCCAGGTCATTGACAGGATGGAAAGGAGAAGAGGGTTGAGTTTAGTCCTGTCAATTGCCTTCATTTGCTTTTTATCACAGTCTTTTTACTTCCTCACTCATCCTTTCAGAGGTGTAACAGCAAGGTCCATTCAAACAGTAGTCTTGGACTCAGATACTGATACAGAATCACAGGATAATTTCAGCTGGAAAGGACCTCTGAAGGTCACCTGGTCCAACCCCTGAGCTCAAAGCAGGGCCAACTACATTGTTACAAACACAACCACATTTGCTTCAGCTCTTCCCCAAATCCCAGACACACAATATTCCCTGCATTCCTATGGGAGTTTTGCTGTTGCTTTTAAATCATACTGCTGGTCTCTTGGGGAGCAGCTGCAGCATACCATTTCAGCCAGGAAAGCAGTATGCTAGCCCAGCATGCTGGCTCCAGCCCTGCCAGTTTCTACCAAGCAAACGTCAGTAAGTAACAAAACAACCCCAAAACAGCATGGCTCTCCCTTGTACATGCAGGCTCTTCAAGTACATCTAAGAGGAAATACCTAGTTTGACTTCCAATATCCATTTGTATGGATTGAGGGTTCTACCACAGATGTTCAGCAGTCAGAACTGCAGTCCAGGTATAGAATATAACAGGAAAAGAGCTGCCCTCTCAGTGCTACATTAGGCATCATCACCCATGCACAGGTCTCAAACTGAATCCTAGGAAAAGGATGAGCATCACAAACTGCAGGAAGACAATTATGTTTGTCTGTGCATGTAGATTTCATTTTCCATATGACTTACAAGGTGCCTACAAATTAAGCCTTTTTAGCTTCTTCCTCCTTCTTCCACCCTCCAATATGATAAACACAAGGGACCAGAAAAAATAATCTTTTTGCACTAAATCTCTTTTGTTCTGTTTGTCAAAAGGAATGTATTTCAGAGCCTTTAGTCCCTCCCCTCTCTTTATTAAGGTCATCTTAATTAACTCCGGTGTCTAGTTCAGCTACTGTTAGGTATCTCCTTCAATTTATATTTAGTTTCCACCCAAAATATTCTGCATCATTCAAGAGCTATGTTGTAGGAGTGTAAAAATTACCAGAATGTTATAACCTAACTCACAGAAGATATGTAGGAAGGGCCTATCTGCACGTATGGAAAGTAGTGAGTAAGCTTATATTCACTTAGTTTTTAACTAAGAATTTGGCTTCTCTTGAATTGCATTTGCTTTCCCCTGAAAAGCCTCTTATACATTAACAAAACAATATATTAATTAAATAGGTGTAAAGAAACACCACATCAAAACTGCTTTGCCCATGTTGAACTGCCGGGAACCATTTGTCCTGCACCAGCACCCTAGTATCCTGTCAGACCTATTGCTCATCCTAATCAATCAATCCACTCCCAAGATGCACAATTCCAGCTGTACAAACAGAACAACCTTAGAGGTGATATAGGAAAGCAAGCAATCATTAAAACATCACTTATTTTTCAGTATGTTTATGCTCTTCAGCACTGTATACATCCAGTATTATGAAACAAACCTTAGATGTATCAGGCACTTTACAACATCTAGAAAGATTTTTAAAAACATATTGCTTGAGCAAATAAATAGGTTTGGCAGAAAGGATGCTTGAAAGGGGTTGGAATCTTAATATATTTTTGAGCTCTGTCATTAGTCTACAACCTGCTGTATGACCTCAGACAGCTATTTTGCTTCAGCTTCCCTTAATGTAAGGTAAGCTGTAATACAGAGATGAAAAGTATTTTAAAGGTTAGCAAGAATTTAGAAACTTCTACCACTAACACACTGACATTTGTTAAGAGCTTGCCAAAGCCACTTCATCCATCAGTACAACACTTTGCAGCTTTTCTTCCTATTCGCAAAATCCTAACACCATACAAGGCTGTTGTACAGCAAGTTTAAAACACAAGACTTGCTTTAAAAGAAGAAAAAGGCGTGTGGTTTTTCACTGATGTTAAAGATGTTTTTGTTAAAAAAAAAAGTTAGAGGTAATATGTGCAATTTTCCAAGCACTAAGGCCAAAAAAATTACATCGTGTCATTTTAGAAGGTATTTTGGAACTCTCTTTTAATATACCAATATTTTTAGGCATCAGTTATTTAGAAACGCATAATCTCCTTGAATTTTATGAGCATATGTCAACACGAGATTTAGCTAGACCAATTAAGGAACATGAGTTTTCATTAAGCTTTTGTTATGGGGATTGTTAAACTAGCTTCAACAAGAATACGTTTCTAGTCTGCAAGATCCATCTCATCACACCAGGTCCCGAGGTCATCAAGGCTCCTTTCAGAGGCGACGGCGCATGAGAGATAAGGACAGAAAATGCTACGAGGAACCGCACGATAACTCTCCCTAGAAAAACAGCGCGATACAGGAAGCAGCCTTCCACCACCGCACTCGCTTCTAAACAGCCATTTTACTTCACTACATCCTTCCCCACAGCCAGCCTTCATTTTGTGTTCCTGCCTGGCTGCGCGGTTCCAGGCTGACAGCCTGGCGAGGATACCGGGGGCGCGCTCAGGTGGAGGTGAGATGCCTCCCAGCCTCTCCGGGTTCCGAGCGAGCCGTTCCGGTGCCAAGGTCGGGGGAGGAAGGCTTCCCGCCTCCCCCCGTTTTTGAAAGTAAATGAAGGCGCCGCTCCCAATGGCGGGGGAGGGGGGAGCTTGGCTCCCTCCTCCTCCCGGGAGCCCGGCTCCTCCTGGAGAGGCAGGGGAGCCCGGGGACCCCTCTCCTGGCAGGTCGGCCCTGCTATCGTCCCTCCCCCCGGGCGGGCAGTGCCGTGTGTCCCGTCCCTCCCCCCGGGCGGGCGGGCTGGCTGTGCTGTCTCTCCCCCCGGCAGGCCGTGCGAGAGCGGCGGGGCGGGCACTCACCGCTCCGGCAGAGTGAGAGGCAGCGGCGGCGGCGGCGGCCTCATCCTCCTCCGGCGACGGCGGGCCGATCTTGCTGCAGGTGGCCGCCAGCAGAGCGAGCGGTGACGGCTGCGCGTCCTACCCACAATGGGCGGGTTCAGGGAGAGAAGGGGGGTGGCGGTTAGTGCGGGACAGCGACCGGGCTCCTCGCAGACGCGCACACAGGAAGCGGCGGCGGCGGCACCGGCTCCGCACCCGCTCACAACGTGTCACCCGGGGGAGGGGGGGAAGGGGCCCAGCCGGGCCTGCGCTCACCTGGGGGGCGGCCGCCCCGGCGGAGGCCGAGGCGGCGCCGTTGCCGTGCTGGAGATATTCGCTGTGGCTGCTGCTGTCCACGTCTAAGGCAGCCATTTCCTCTTGTTTCACGGGCTTCTCGGGAGCTGCGGGCACAGCGGGGAGGGGGAGGGGAGAGTCACTGACGGGAGCGATCACCCCCCTCCTTCTCCCTCCCTCCCTTCCTCCCTCCCTCTCCCCCCCCCTAACCCCAGCGCTCCCCCCGCCCTCCCGCACGGAGCCCTCCTCCTCCTCCTCCTCCTCCTCCCCGTGCTGCTGCCCCTGCCCCTCTTCTCCCTCCTCCCCCTGCTCCTCCTGCTGCTGCTCTCAGTGCCGCTCTCGCCTCGCTCGCACACGGACGCTCCGGGGCCGGAGGGGGACGCGCAGGGCCGGAGCAGGAGCGGGGAGCCCCCGGGGCGGCTCGGTCGGTGCGTACGTACCGGTCATGGTGTGAGTGCGAGCGGCCGGCTGGCTGGCTGGCTGGGCGGGAGGCAGGCAGGCAGGCTGGCTGGCTCGCACACAGGCCCTGCTGGCTAGGGCTAGGCGGCTGCCGCCGGGGACATGCTTATTGTGCTCACGGCGGGCTGAAGCGGCGGCGGCGGCCCGAGCCTACTCCGGGTTTTTTTTCCTATTTTGATTGACGGTGCGGGAAAGCCGAAAGGTGGGGCTTGCCGCGGGAGAGGGGGCCCGGCCGACACCGCCGCCCGCCCGCCCGCCTGCCAGCCCGGAACTCCCGCCCACGCTCGCGCGCGCGCGCTCTCATTGGCTGCGCCGTGCCGCCGCCGCCGCTCGCACGGGCCGCCCGGGCTGCCAGTCACCCGCCGGGGGCCGGGGGGGCGCCCCATGCCGGGGCGGCTTCCTGTTTGCCAGGGCTAGTGTGGGGAACAATGAGCGGGACCCGCCGGGAGCCCGCGGCCCGCGCCGGCCCGGGATCCTCCGCCGCGCTCCCCTGACACCGCGGGGCCCGCCCGCCCGCAGGGGTCAGCGCATAGGCACTGATGCGCGGCGGTGGCGCTGTCCCTCCAGCCCCCACCCCCCCGCGCCCCCGCCGCCGTTGTGCCCGGGGGGCGCCGGGCCAGGGCTGCGATCTTTGGAAGTCTCCCCGCCGGGGCTGTCAGTCACGGCTGGCGACAGCCGCGGCTCCGGGGCCGACAGCTCCTGACAGACGGCGCCGCCGCGCTTTGTCCCTTCGACGCTAAGATGTCGACGCGCAGTCCCCAGGGGGGAGCCGGTCCGCTCGGGCCGGCGCTGCCCGGAGGCTGCCGCTGGCCGCCCCCTGCGAGACCGGGCGCCCGGGTCAGCGCCGGCCGCAGTCCGGGAGCAGCGCCTGCCTCAGCGGGGCCACCCCGCCGTGCTGCCGTTGCATAAGCGCTGTGGCGGGCTCGCACCTGGCTGACCCGGGTGGCGGAACCTAAAACCTCCACTGTCTCTAAGGCAGAACAAAACCCGTTCAGGATCAGGCCGCCAGTGTGATTTTAACGCGACACGTCCTCCCAGAGCGAGTACCTGCTACGAGCTGGGCACCCGAGCCTTGGCACGGATCGAGCATTTGTGCCAGCAGACTTTATTTTCATCATATTAAGGAGAATTAGTAAGATTCCCCTCAACGTCAGTTTGCTGGTCTGTGTCTCATGTTACGCAACACAAAGGAAACTGGGAGCTCTTGGATTGTTAAACTAAGGCAGGAAATATGTTTAAAACGTTACATAAGTATATGATGATACAGGAATGATTATTAGTGGGGCCTGTTTCTGTGTAACACCACTTAGCTTGTGAAGGGTTCCCGTAAAGGGGAACAATTTGGGCTTGGCCTTCCATGACATCTGAGTGCATGTACAGGGTCACAGGACTCTGTGTAGGTTGAGACACTGATTTTGACCCTTAGCTTGCAAATTCTCCCGAAGAATTACTTTTTCATGGTTACCCTTACTGTGGTGTTCCAAGGAGTCTGAATGAGGCCAAAAAACCCCAAACCTCTTGTTACAATCTTTAATGTAACTAGAACTGAGGACTGACTAGGAGATACACTGAGCACAGTCTCATATGTCCACAGTTGGGCTGAGTATATGGAGTCCCAGGCTTCTGAGATAAACTCGTGGCAAAATTAGTAACTAGGAAACCCAGAAGTATGGTCAGGATTTTCAATAGCCTCTCTGAGCAGAGAAAAAACAGTGCTTTTCAATCAGTCCAGCACTATGACCTTGCAGTAACTGCCAACCCTAACTTATGACAGCCTTCTTCTGTCATAGAAACTATGACAGAACAGGAAAAAACACACTCAGAAAATGTGAATTTAATATCAGGAAGTTATGATGAACGACGATTGCAGTATTTTGTTGTCAGTGGCAGATTGCTCTTGCTATGTGATATTTAGTCTTATTTCTAACCAATTTACTTTTCCTGGTATGTTGAGAATACCTTTGGGTGACTTAATAGTAAGTTGTAAATTAATCCCCAATCTTTTTGTCACAATTCATTTTCTCCAAGGTAGTTAAAAAAAAAAACAACCGAACCCTTCTGTTTCTTAAATGTCTGTATTTGTTTACATAGTCTCTTGTAATTCTACTTTAGAATCAGTTGTTGGCAAGGCAGATAACACAGCCATAAAGAAGAAGGTTCTTGTGCAATTTGTATTTTATATTTTAATAAGCAAAAGTTGTAACTAGGAACAGAAGTCAGGGTTTTTTAAAACAGTGTCAGAAATAATTTTTAGCCAGTGAAGGCTAATATGCACAACCTTTAAAAATGCATCAATATACATACATAAGGACATTACAGGAAAAAAAATGAAAATGCAAAATTACCTGACTATTGCAGTATTTTAAAAAAATACTTCTACAGCTACTATAGAACTTTGAGTTTGTTTGGCAATATCAGAAGTTGCTAGTGAAATGTTATTTGTGAAAAGTTGCTAGTCATCCTGGAACCAGAACTATTACTGATTACTTTAGACTGTCAGTAACAGAGCTGTTCATTTAAAGACTGATGTGTAAGAGAAATAATTCCTGTTAAGATGCTGTGACAGGGAAATATTATATCTATATTGAAAAACTGACCCTTGCTATTTAGCAGGGTATTGCCAAATACTATCAATGGCATTTTGCTTCAGGAAGATTGTGTTGTCTAAGACTTAATCTAAATAGGAAAGTTGTTCTCTCTTCTACATGGTGGGTGCATGTTGAGAGCTGTCTGACTTAAGGGGGTTGTTGTTAATAGAGTAATTTACCTACATGGATCTGATTGCAGGCTTGGGATATAAATGCAGTGCTTTAAGACAGAAAGATTTGGAATACCAATAATGGGATTGAGTTTATATATAAAGAGTTTTTCAATGCAATAAAACTCCTATGTAATCAGGCTTAACACTAGCAGAGGACCATCTTTTTCTAGTCTGGTATCTAAAATTTGGGGGCACACTGTTACATTAAATTCAGATAAAGAACTAAACCAGAATATTAACAGACTATTCTAAAAGTAGACAAACAAATCGAGATAAATTACAGGAAAGTTGCAAAAAGATATATGCTCATATGAAGAAGAGTTGTAAAGAGACTCAGAATTGTTAAATAGAAACTGCTTGGTAATAGAAATGACACGTGTGTTTACCACTTTCCAGCAGAGACTAAGAACACATGAGAAAAAAAAAATTAAAAGAAAATGAGAAAATACATTATTAGTAGGGGTTTTTTGCTTATCAACATAATGGCATTAAGACATTAATTAGAAAAATCCCAGATACATGAGGGAGGTACTGTATCAGAACTGGACATCTGAGTTCCATAGGTGCTGGTTTTCTTGCAGAATGAGCACTGTGGCAGTGTCCCCAGAGTCTGAGCTCCATGTCCAACTGGAGGAGCCATTGTTTTCTCTTTCTTGAGCTCTCCTACCAGATATACCATATCTGTATGTGAGCTGAATAAACTAACCATAACCAGTTTATTCTTAAAGAGCCTTGCTTTTCTAAGACCTTGCCTCCTGCTTCTAGGCAGTTCTTGGTTAACTGCAGGTCCTGGGATGAATTCTCAATCAGTTTGCTGAAAATGGTGTGTTGTAATTTGAGCTGTGTAGATAGAAAGAAAGTAATACTGCTCTATAAATAATAAGAATACCCTTACCAGATACCAAAACGCAGCAGTTTCAGAACTGAGATGCAGCCTTTGGGGTAAATAGCAAATAATATGGGAGAGGAAACAATGTCTGCCAGTTTCTTATGAAACTTGAGAGAAGGTTTTGACAGATGAAACAAGGTGCAACTTGGAAAGAACGCTAAAACTTAATACCTACCCTGTATTTCAGTTGTAAGCTCAATGCTGTATTTGTCCACTGTAACTTACATCTCATATCTCATTGGTTTAAATCTTGGAGCTCAGTGTCAGTTCAGTAGAAATTCAGAAGGAAATGTACTGTCTTAACACAACTTCTGTCCAGCACAGTGTCTGCTATACTTGGAAATAACTTTTCTGTCTCTAGTCCTTTGAAACTTCTGAGCTATGACGTGTTATTTCTGTCTTTAGTGGTGCCTCCGATAGGTAGCCCTGCATTTCTTTAAAGGAATATATTATTGAAGGCTTCTTGGTATGTGGTCCAGTTCAGTTCTCACAGCTGTGGTACCCCATTCCTCTGTCAAGTGGTGGTTTTGCCATGCTGAAGCCTAGAATGCAACTGGACAAGATAGACAGGAATGCATTCTGCCATGAGGTAACACCAGGAAAACTCAGGCTCAGGTCACTTCAGTTTGAAAGGCTATGTCCGAAATGCCTATGAAGAATCAGTAGGGATTCCATTCAACAATCTACCGTAAAACGTGTCCTTTACTGGGAGGACAATGAGCAGGATTATCTGTCAATCTCATACCTCAGAAAATAAATAGAACAGTAAAAAACGTAACCATTTGGGAGAGGTATCTTTTTTGAGATACCTTCTTCTGTTTTAATAGTCTCTTTAAAATTTCAATAGAACCTGGAAAACCATATGTTTTCTAAGTACTAAACGTTTACATGGTACTACAAACCCCAAGATGATGACAGGGTTTTAAATCAGACCTCTTAAACTTCATAGAATTCAGCTTCATTCTGAATTTCAGCCTGCTTTTGCAATTTAAGTCTTAGCGATAAGAACAAGAGCATAGCTGCCAGTCCTGGATACTGCACTCTTAATTTCTACATCCCATATGGGTCCATTTGCTTAAGAATATTGGCTCATCTTTATGTAGGGCCACAGGCAGGACTTGCAGGAAGTTGACCTGTGAGGTTTCATGAGTCAGCACGTAGTAGTTGAGATAGGTGCATGACTCGAATCCATCAAATAGCGAAATGAGTCCTTGCCTGGTATGACTGGTGTAAAATCAGCAGTGGTTAAAATCTTGGCTGGCATTGTGTCATCATCCTTCAAAAGCACCTCCCTGTTCTTCTGGCTACAAGAACACAAATTTTGCTGGGGGGAAGCAGGCTTTAGCAGTAGGTGTGGTCTACCCGGAAGCTGATCCAACCTGACAACTCATGGACATTGCTATAAGAAAATAAATCCTGCAAAAATATGCTACTGATATTGCAAGCTAAATTGAGTCAAACTAGACACAGGGTGTTGCTCCATGGATGGGAGTAGATGAGGAGATGTAAGACACCCTTCAGCAGCTGCAAGTAGGTTAACTCAGGGTGTCCAACTTGCTGGACAGCACAGGAACTTGCTTTTGGCTATATTTTGTGTAAAGTGTCTTGTCAGTAGTCCAGGATTTCAAGCCTTTAGAGGAGCACAAATGGTCCTGAGAGCATGTTGAAATACCAAGGCATTTATATAGTCTGCTGCATAAGTGTATTGGTATCCAAGTATAACCATATGAAATGAAAGACAAATAATATTTAGCAGAATTGGATTTTAGGAGAGCATTTTTTCTGTTTTAAATGGGGAAGCAATTCTAAAAATACTGGTCTCTGCTTGAAACAACTCCATTAAAGAAAGGTCAAGGAGAAATCTGTGGTACCTGGATCCAGCTGTTACCAGGGGAGACACTTGATTCCGCTGGTCTGCTCGCATCCAGTAGAAGCTGTAGATGGGATAAAGGCAGGCCTGGCGAACTCTTGGGTCAGCCACAGCAGGAACCTGCTAGCTCCAGACTCTTTGTGCACCTCACTGGAGGTCTGAAACACGCTGCCTGGTAAGAGGAAGAACCTGTGAATAAGTAGCCTAACAACCCAGTGGACAAATCTAAAGGCTGTGACTCTTCACCAACACAGATGACTGCTCTTCGAGGAATGGGGCCAACAGAAAGTATGTCCAAGCTCTACATGCACGAATATGTGAGGACAGACCTCTGGACATTGCTTTCAACCTAGTCATTGTATTTATGAATTTTTTTGAGCAACTGAGACAAAATAAGTCATGTTCCTTTTTATTAGAAAAGTTCCTCCTTCTTTGTTCGTTACAGCTGTAACTCTCCTCCAGTGATAGATTTTTTGTATATTTTTCAAGTTTTCAAATGCACTAGAGACATCTAGTATTTGACCGGTAAACAGGTTCTTCTGTTTTTAATAATGTTAGAGAAAACTGTCTTGTGTTAAAATATGTCACTACAATAGGGAACAAAGCTCAATATAATTATCCAGGTGGGTTTTTTTTTTTTTTCCCTTTAATTTCGTTATCTTGGTTTCAGTTGTGTAAAGAAATAAATAAAGACTATATTAGTTAAATCTTCCTTGTATAGTATGTGTGGGTTTTATTCAACTGGCAGCACGGTCCACTTAAGTAAGAATGTTTTTCATTAATAAAATTTCTTTATTCTGAAGGTGAAACAAAATCATCTAATCTCCCTCCCATTGAAGAAGAGACAACAGGGAAAAGCGGATCAGTACGTAGCTGAAAACTTGCCATTTAGCAAGTTAATCATTCTTTCATTTCACCTCTCTTAAATGAGAAATAGATGTCTTTTTCCTAAGACATCCAAGCTTCCTAAAAGTTACTGTCTTTGAGCACCATCATTATCCTGTTTGTTTATGCTTAATTCCCACCCTTCAAGGTCATCACAACAGATAAAATCTAATCAGAAATAGTTGGGGAAAAAATTGTAGATCCATTAGGTAAGGTTATAAAAATAGTTAAGAGGCCACGTAACTGTGACTTGCAGAATCAGTAATACAGCATCTAAGGATATTCCTCCATAACACATCACAAAATTGGAATGGAAGTAATTAAATAGATACATAGATAAAGTATAAAGTCACCTGAATGGAAAAAAATCTTGTGCATTTCTTGTCTAGTGTTAATCTTCCTCACAAGTTGGCATTTTATTTTTAACAGTACTGATAGAAAAGTAGGCCAGTGAAAATAAAGAGACTAGCAAATTATATGTGTGCATGTATGTTTGCTGAAAAATTGAAAACATAATAGCAGGAGTTACAAATTTTGAAAGAAAGTACTTTTGGGAGGGATGAAGTGACTTTACTTTTATGAGTCTCAGTTTGAATTCCCATTTCCAAAACAAAAGCAAGCAAGACTCTGTGGCTCCCTCTAGGAGAAGGAAGTCTGGGGCTGTAGTCCAAACCACATCCCGTGCTTTCTCTGGCAAGTCTCAGTTCCAGTAGCCAGAAGGCCACAATGTAGGCTGAACAGTGAGAGATGAAATTAATGTCCCTGTAAGGTCATTTGGAAACCTGTATGTAAGTTCTGAATTCTTAGATATCTTCAGGGGAGGTAGGTTTTTTGTTTCTCAGGGAAAAAAAAAATCCTGACAGGATCTTTGAAAAAGGAGTTGTGGGTAGCAACCTACAGAAGAGGGCTGGACAGAAGACTATGTGACTGACATGAGAACCTTCCCTGGGAGGTGTCTGCTGAAAAGAACAACCTGACCTCATAGAGGTTCTTAGCATTTTGTTTTAGTTGGTGCTAGGGGATTACACACAGCCCATGTCATCTCTAGGGGCTTAAATGCCCCCCTGAGGTGCCTGGTCCACTCTCCCTGTGAGGAACCTCAGTTTTTGGAGAGAGCTCTGGCATGTTCACAGTGGCATAAGAAACTTCTGTGGTCTTTCCTAGAAGCATCATTGCGGTAGACAAAAGCATTAAGAGGAACTGAACAAATTAGGTTTGTGCCTTTCTACTCACTAACTTTGAAAAAGGAGGTGGAGAGTTCTAGGGTTTATTTCAGATTTTTCTGTGTCTACATTTCTGCAAAGTCCAAATCTATAATTTGGACAAGACTTGGTAACAGATGCATTTCTCTTATCTCTTACCTTCCTGCTTTACCACAGGTAATACTCAAACTGCATCACAAATACCAAGGAAGAGAAAGCCGACTGAGATGAAATTCCAGTTCTGGTCATAGGAGAAAACTGTTTGGGGGGAGGGGAAAAGTTACTAATTAAAATTTATCTAAGAAATACCTCAGTAAACGAATCATCAATCTGTTTGATTGATGAAAAGAGCATATTTGAGGCTGAAAGAGGCATATTTGAGGCTGAAAGTGATAATTAACACACTCATGGTGCTCACATAACACACCAGTGGATGCTTTTTAACTGCTAATTAACCTCTGGCTTCTGTAAACATTCTTTAAAAATGCACATCTTCATCACCTTTATTTCAGCTCACTAGCAGTCACATACTTTACATCTCAAATGACGCTGCAGATCATTCCTGGTCCTTTTGACCTGTTTCAATTTCCAAATTACTGCACAACCTTCCCAGTCTAATGACACTTGCAAACATCTGCACATGCTGCAGGTCTCCTTCCTATTCCTAAAAATTAATTAACAAAAGTTAATTATTTTTTAATGTATTGTTTCTCTCTCTTGTGTCAGTTAGTATCTGAGTTATTGAAGTGGATCATTGTTATTAGTTTGTTTTCACAAAGTTGGAAAACTCAAACTCCACTATCATCTTAATTACTTACAAATGAAGGATAAAATTCCTTCTTTTCTGTGGCAGAGGTCCAAAAAACATAACGGAGACGGGATGTTGTGGCAAGCCTGCATTCCCCATGCATTCCTCCAGTCTCAGCAGGACCACTCTGGCACTGGAGGCAAAGCGTGCATGCCGTGCAAGCTCAACTATGTAGTTCCAGGACACAGAGCCCACTACATCATCTGCTTTTTAATCATAGTGCCAGATTTTCAGCAACACTTGCTATGTTTAAGCAAAGTGGTAATTGAATAATCTGTCTACTGTATTAAAAAAAAAATAGTTCATTCTCCTTTTCCTCTCCCAAAGAAGTAGCATTGCATTAACTTTATTCCTAAGCCTGGATTCCTACAGAAACTAAAATGAGGTTGAGATCATTATCTCTTCTTGCGTGTAATAAATCTCTGTGTGCGCGCATGTGTGCACACAGACATGCATGTGCATACTTGCATGTCGTGCAAGAGAGAAGGAACAAGAACAAACAGTAGCCAATTTTAACCACATCTAACAGAGCAAGAAAAGGCTGAAAATGCTACATTCCTGTAGTTTCATAAGAACAAGCTGCTTAGTAAAAGGAGACCCACTGAAGTTTGAGTTAAACTCTTATTAAACACCAAGAAAGCTGCGAAGATGAAAGATGTTATAAATACCAACCCACAGGAAAAGCTGCAGTCAGAGCTTGCAGCTATATAGACCTAGGAGAATCCAAACAAGATCTGCCCAAGGGAAACCAAGCCTCACCAGATCTGCAGCTCACAGGACTACTGGTCTCTGCTGGATTTCTAATCCATCACTTTCCAGCTTTGATGATGACATACTCTATTTTTTGCCTTTTGGCATTGGGGGAAAAAAAGGGTTTTTTTCATGCAGATTTCTCAAACCTGATGAGCTGAAACCCATCATGAAAGGAAGGACCAGATTATGTTCTTAAAGATCCTTAGAGATACCCTCACAAGAATCTACATGTGCAGCACACGAGGCAAGGAGAAAACAGCATTTTCCAGTTCACAGCAGGCTAGAGATAAACTTCATACCCTGGCAGCCTGGAGCTTGATCTTAAGGTAGCAGGAACCAGTGCTGTTAAAAAGCCTCTCCCACTTTTTTCTGATCTGTCGTGTCACTGAGGTCTGTGGGTCTAACCATTCTTAAAAGCGCGGTGAGGGGCACACATCTTGGGCCTCTAAATGTTCCTGTTTTTTCTGCAATACAGGTGTGTTATGCATGCAAAAGACACAGCTGAGGGAAAGTTAAGTCAGGGTTCTTGTCACTGCTCACCCTTCTCAGAGCCCCCAGCTCTGCTGGTCTGCCAGAGACACTCCTGCCAATGTCACACCTCTCTGGCACCTCACTGGATGCTAAAGGAAACCGATAGCATCGAAGCCCGGTGCTGCACTGTGTATCAATGGACACAATCTTCCAGAAAACGCTTACCCATACAGTGCTTGTCGCAGCCACATTTCTCCCTCTTCATAGCTTGGGAGCGTTTGACAAGGTTTGTTTACTTCACCCCAGTGTTGTGTGTTCCTTGCCTGTCAGTAACACATCCAGGGACAAACTCTGGCACTCCAACGTTCACAATCCCTTCTGGATGACTGACTGACTGACTTTTTATGTTCTAGTCACAGTAACTCATCTGTCACAGCTTTCATCTGTCCCTCTCTTCTGCACTGTGTACCTCAGACCCTCCTTTGCTCAGCATGCTTATATCTCTAAAAATACAATCCAGGAACTTTTTATTCTCCATATTGTGTAACATGGAAACTTGTCTCAAGCTCAGCAATCTTGCTTGTGGGTGCTGAAGCAATCAATGCACTTAGGCTGCCTTGGATGCCTGTGGCCATACCCAGCACTGCTCTGATTCACTGTCCTTCATACCCCACACAAAGGAAAGGCAGTTAAAGGATTCAACAGCCGAATCCTGCTATTCCCCTCTTCTTCCCAAAAAGATTAACTCCAGTAAAACAGAGGTGCCCGTTCCCGTCACTGGGTGACAAAGGGATGTGTGTAACATTGTTATTCTTGCTGCTACATGTTTGTGATCTTATCCTGAGATTTTTTATGATTTTTTTTTAATCTTTTGTTGCTAAGAGAATAATAATGACCTGCTAAGGCAATAAGAATCTTCAAGGCTTGGAGCAATAAAGTCTTCTAAACTCTTAACTACTCTAAGCTCTTACAGTCATCTAAACTAGCTGCATTTTGCAATTTTATGGGAATATAAATATCCATTCTATTCAGTATGTTATACTTGCCAGTCCCTATTTTTCCTAATCTAAAATAAACTAGGTGAGTAGCCTTGTTTTTTGCTTTGTCATTCATTACTTAAGGGTATAGGGAGGAAGTTAAAACAGCATGTTTGTTAAATAAGTAAATATTTAACAAGCTGAGTCCAGTTTTAACAGTCTAAGGGAACAGTATTATAAAACCTTAGAAAGTTGGCAGTAGTAATTGATTTTTTTTAATGTGACACTCAAGTTGGTCATTGGAGCCATTTTATTCCCTGGATGAATTGTACAATTTCTGTAGTAGCACAATTCAGCATAAACATCTATAATAAAACAAACCAATTAAAACTTCAAGTTATTTCTAGTCCAGAGAGAGAGTTGCCTTTTTCTTATTTACTGTTCCCTAAAGAGTCAAGGCCCCAGAGCAGTAGGACCCTGCAGAAACTTAAAGCTAAACACACACTTGCTTTCTGAGATTCTGGGACCCAGACCCTTGCTATTGTGTTGTAATTCACATTTGGAAGTCAGCAAGCATTTCCTTATTCCCATGATTTTCTGGCAATGGAGGAGGCAGGCTGGGAAGCAGGTTTCTAAAGGCCACAGGAAAACAAAACCAAACCAAAAACCCACAACTATTTTAGGAGTTTACAAATTACCTGTGAAACTTTAATCTGCCCCCAGACTTTCCATGGGGAGAAGAAAATTATTGGTCAAAGTCAGAATAAAGGGCCTCAAATCTTGACTTCTCTAAACTGTGAGTTGGATATCACTTCTGTCAAATAGAAAGCAATAGGAATTAAAGTGCATTAGGTGTTTCCCATGGGGGCAGAGACACAGCCACTCTTATCAAAAAGTCAGTGGCAACCAACATGACAGTGAGCTGATAGTCCTTTCTCCCATATCCTCATTGGTTTGTCCACATTTGCTATGTGGTCATCAGTATGAGGGTTGTAAGCAGAGGCTTCACAGAGAACAGAACTGGCTTTATCCTAAGTGAAAAAGCCTCACTGCCCAGTATCTTGTGTTTAATTCAACTCCCCATTCCAGCCTGTAACAGACTACTTAGGATGTATTAACCAAGTCTGAGAACTCCCAACTAGTGACTATGCAAAGTATTTTCATTGCTGCCACTGATCTACAAAGACCAATATTTTTGTGTTTACACTGTGAGAAACAAAATATCCTTATCTTGCAATAAAAAACATTTGCTCTTCGTTGGATACCAACACTGTTCAACTCCAAAACTGTTTGAAATCCTGCCTTGTTTCTTATCTAACTCAGTCGTGCCCATAATAGAAGAAAATCAAATGGGGAGGCTCTACCGCCCCATCTGAGGATTCAAAACACTGAGGATGTTCTCCTCATAAAATCTTTTTTGATCATGGAAGAGATTATCCCCATTTCAGAGACATAAGTGTGACGTGCAAGAGCAGCAAGAGCCTTGCCAGAGGTTACATGTGAAGTCTCATGGCAGAACCAAGAAATAAATTCCCATTTTTTAACCCCCAGTCTACCCTGCATTTCATCATCTTTCTACCTCAAAGAAGAAGAATGAATCAACATTCTCCTTTGTCCTCTCTCCTGACTAAGAATCGAATTTAAATAGCGCTCCATTCTGCTCTTTGTAAAACACTTTTCCTTCCCCTTGTAGATTTTCCACATACCTTCACGATTTGCCAAGTGCTGCCACACAGCATCCATTGGCATTCCTAAAAGCAGCAGACCAGCTGCAGACACAGCTCCCAAGTCCAACCAGCCCAGGTTCTGCCTGTACCATGCACCTGTAGTTATGCACAAGGAGAACAGCTTGAGGCATTAATGGTGAGAGAGGCTCTGGGTTTAGCAGCATCTCAACGTCCACTTGAGTGTCTCAAAGCCTGGGCCTGAAATCCTGAAAAGCCCCCACAGATCCTGCTGCTCCTCTCTGCTTTGGACCATTTTACCCAGGCTTGTGTGTAAGAAGTGTCTCTTTACAGTCCCATGGTGTTAGAGACAACTTGATTTTCAGCATGGATGTTCATAGAGGTCGTTCCCAACATTTCGTCAATTAATTCTAGTGCCAATATACTGGCTAAAGACAAATCAGATCTGGTTTTCCACCTTTTTATTTAAGGTTGTGCTGTACTTTGTAAAACCCCGAAACTAATTTTTCCAAGCCCACCACCTGTGCAATATTAGTAGCTGTTTCCTTGTGGGACAGTGCTCCTCTCTCAATCACCTCTGCATAGTTTTCAAGCCTTGCCACCTGCCCATCTCTGACATTTCCCTGTATTTTCCTTTCAGAGTAGAAAGAGACCATTGAAGAATATCATACAGAGTCTCAAGCAGTTCCCGAATTGATTCCTCGAGGCTCAGGCCAGTGAGAGGGCAGCACGACTCAGAGGCAGGGCCCAGCAGAATTTGTGGGATCCTTTGAGCCAGCAGCATGCTGCTTGAAAAGCCTTTCTCCTTCAGACACGTTCATGCCTCGAATCACTCACTACCAAATATAGAATGTATTCTTTAAAAGATACTACTTTCCCCACATGAGGTATCTAAAACTGTTGGAAAAAGCAAAGCTGAAAAATACAATGATACCCCTGGCCATGTATGAGATGTGATTAAGTCAAAATGCCCCCCAGGCTGACCTGGTGGCCACACAGACCTTCCCTTCACTTGCCTGGTTGGCATTTGAGATACACCCAGGCTCCCAGGGGTGCCGAGGCATTCCCACTCTGCTGTGAGATGGATCACGCAGGCACACCTTGCTCCAGCAGCCTGCCTGCATCTAGGAAGGGGCATTCAACAGGATCCCTGTTAGTAACAGGAAGATATTAAAGTAACCAAAACAAAGATGTAACATTCTCTTGTCCAGAGGCACCGGCTGTTTCACAGTTGCAGCTCCTGCTGCCATTTTATCTGGCCCTTACGAAAGTGGTTTGTCTCAACATTTGGTCTCTGTCAAATAGAAAATTGCCAGCTCCTCTCCCAGCAGGGCTCCAGTCCCAGGCACCCAGTGCTCCCCTGGCTGCTCCTGCCATGCCAGCCCTGCAGAGCCATGGGTGAGGCAGCAGCACATGGCTTAGGCACACACACTCACTGAAAACCTCAGAAAGAGCCCAGTGCAACTTGTGTGTTTTTACACTTGAACTGTAGTCATGATATTAGAAAAACTCATTTGCATGCTTTATGTAACATATCCTTTAATCAGGAAATGTAGTTCCTAGGAAAAGGTAAAAGATGAGTCGGAGAAGGGTAAAGCTTGCTACTTTTTAACCCCTTTCATGCTGAATATCCTTCCTTTTTCCATCCCAGGAAGCAGATTCTTATTTTAGGGCCAGTTTTTGCTCTAAAAAACATTCTAGATTCCTTTACATGAAGAAAATGTTTCTGATTCAGTGCTTACTCTGGGTAGTTGTTTTAGTCCCAAAAACTGTGCTCAGCGGGACCAGGGTAGTGATTGTTCCCCTGTATTTTGCACTGGTGAGGGCCACATCCCAAAATCTGTGTTCAATCTTGGGCACCCCACTACAAGAAAGACATTGAGGTGCAGGATTGTGTCCAGAAAAATGCAATGAAGATGCTGAAGGGTTTGGAGAATAAGTCCTATGAGGAGCAGCTGAGGCAGCTGGGGGTGTTTAGCCTGAAAGAAAGGAGACTCAGGGGTGTCCTCATGACTCTGTGCTACCTGAGAGCGTAGCCTGAGTTGGGACTCAGCCTCTTCTCCCAAGGAACAAGCACTAGAACAGGAGGAAACAGCCTCAGGTTGTGCCAGGGGAGGTTTAAACTGGATATTAGGAAAAATCTCTTCACTGAAAGGGTTATCAAGCATTGAAGTAGGCTGCCCAGAGAGATGGGATGCTTAGGGACATGGTTTAGTGGTGTACTTGGCAGTGCTGGGTCAATGGCTGGACTTCATGATCTTAAAGAACTTTTTCAACCTAAATAATTCTATGATTCTAAAGAAGGCAGAATAACTCCCATCCCACCCCTCTGCCCCCTTTGCTTCTTTTTCACTTTTACCCAGCCTCTGGTCCACTTCCCCTGTGGCTGATCTCAACTCTGTTTTTCTCACATATCTTGTGAGATTACTCACTCCATCCATCACCTGTGCAGCTGACACACATTTATTTTCGTGCTGAAGTCCCAAATAAGTTCTGTTATGTAGCACAAACCAACCCAAAGTTGCAGTCACCTACCTTGTGGCCCAGCACTGCTTAGACTTCTCTCTCTTCAGGTGTGTCCTTGATGAGTGTTTTGGACTGATCGAGGCCTTGCTATGAGGGCCCAAACCCCTCAAAACTGGTGGTCCAAGCTGAGCTAATTTGCTCCTTCCCAACAGTGCTGCCCTGAATGCCATTAAAGCACAGCATCCACCAGGAAACAGTGACCTTGAGGGAATTCCCTCCATTGCTGCAACACAATGTGTGAAAAGCAGATCACAAATACCACTCTGATAATTCTGTATTTTGATATGCGTTTTCTTGAACATTCAGAGATCCTAGCTCATCTCCAACAGCTTTCAGACTTTCAGTCAACATTTGCCTTGGTGTTTCTTTACCTTGTGCATAAAGACTAACCCTGTATAAGACAGTATTCAGGCCAAAACTGAAAGCTACACAAGCAAATATCCCCTTCCTTTGTTGGGGAGTGTTTAACCATGGTATGAATTGAGCCATAGGAAAATGACAGCCATTTACTGGAATTAGGGTTTTTAGAAATAGATTAGGATGGTAATAATAAGAAGATGCAATTTATATACTAAAAAAAGCCCATGCTTTGGGTTGTGTGCATCTGATTCAAAATAGCACTGAAATGCTGCAGCACTGGGTGGTCAGGCTGCTTGGTTGAATGAAGAGAAAAACAGAGATGGGAGGAGGGAAGACAAACTGTTCCCACTCCTCAGGTCAGAGCACAACAAAATCTGCCCGCTCTGTTGCTCCACCTGAACACCTGAACTTGATCACACTTGAACTTCTGGGATGTGAGTACAAATACACCCTTTAAAAGCTGGCCAGCTGATCATTTCTCTTGCAACATTTTGTACATTAATTTTGGTATCCTTTTATTATAAGGCTGATAAAAACAGTCCAAACACTGAGGAAAGCAGAAGACTCAGGGTTCTTCCACACTGACTTTTCATTCCTAGAAGGTAAATCTAGTTAAGGCAAGTCTTACCTCCTGCAGGAACTGAAAGAAAACCTCACATACTCCTAGTTTATATCTTTGATCCACCAGCTTTACGCATGGAGCACAGCATGTCTCCCACAGAGTTTTGCTGAGGGCTATTTTGCCTTTGTGCTGTCAGTGAGACATTGGGAGGTACAGTGTGCATCAGTTCCAGCTGCAGGACAACAGCTGAAGGCCAAGAAAATCAGAGGCAGAAGGGGCATCAAAACTATTTTCTGACTCATCACTAAAAAGCAGTAGGAAAAGAAATCTTTAAAATCCTCTCAAGATGTTTTAATATTAAACATTAAAAATTACACAAATGTGATACAAGTCTCTCCTAAATAAACAGGAGCTTTACAATCAGTTATTAGAATACTACACAGTTTGTAGTGACACTATTAAAACCCCCAGAAATATTTACAGTCTTCCCTTCTAACCCAGGGGTATGCCAAAATGCAAAAAATAATTCTGGTAACAAGAAGACATACCAACAAAAATGATCTTGCAACACTTTCCAAGCTGTGAATAGTAGAAATTCATTGGAATCCTGCTTGTTCACAGGTGTCATTTGAGCAGCAAACATCAGCTTTAAATATCAGGTCTCATCACAGGAGAGACACTCCACAGCTCTTGGCCATATGGCAGTGGGCATCTCCCACCTCGCTCTCAAAGAACTTAAAAGAAGCGAAGGAAACAATGTACCACACTTCATTAATGAACTGTTTCTAGCTGCTCTGAGTGGGAAGTTTCTGAGCATGAACCTACACTAATCTTCCTGTTACAGTGATGCAAAGAAAAGTAGCTGCTCCAAGATGGGCAGGATTTAATGATGAACACAGTGCTGAAAGACGGGCAGAAGGTATCAATCTATGTCGTTAGAATCAGCCCAAGTGTGGGATTCTGGGGGTAGCCTACACAGGTCTTTCCAGTGCAATGCAAGTCAAGGATCCAAGTATCCCTAAGTGAACTGAGCCTTTTGGTGCTGATTTCTTAGCTGCTATTCTGGATTAACCACAAGGGACTGCAAAAGAGATTGTCCCATTCTGCTGGAGTGTAGTCAAGCAGAGGGCAGCAGCACTAGCAGAGTCATATCTGAGTGGTGTGGCAGAGCCAGGCACCTCAACGGGGCTGTGCCATGTCCAGTGTCTCAGTGACCAACGGTGATCATCCTGTCATGTCTTGTGGTTTCTTATATCCCACCCCAAAGTTCTTGCTTCACTTCCCGGACCCACTATCTTCTTTGTGTTCCCTTCATACCTAGCTAGTCTTGGTATTCATAAAAATTTCAATTATCTTCCTTCAGCTTTGTTTACTTTGCTTTCTTATTTTTCCCAGTATTCCCACCCAAAGTTCCATGCTTTCTCCTGTCCTTTCAACTTGCACACTTGGGACAAACAGCCACTCTGTGAACTCCGTACTTATCCCTGCACAATCAAGAAGAAAGGCATTGAGTAGAAATGAGAAATGGGGAATGAGGCTGACTTCATTGCAGCTGCTCTGCTGCCTCTCAGCAAGGCTAGTCCTCCCACATGAGCCTAGAGCCACCTACCTGCTTCATACCAACAGCAGTGACTTCAGCAGCCCAAGTGCCTCAAGGCTTTGCCTCCTCCTGCTGACATTCAGATGGTGGAAGGCATGTGGGAAAGAACTCACCCTCTAAAATAACACCTTCAGCAGATCTTTCCTGAACCCTCTAAGGTGCCAAGTGACTGCAGTGTTTGCAACAGTTCAGTGCACAAAACACATGGCTTCTTGGATAACTCGCCATTGTTCCCAGTTCTTCCTGAATTCCAGTGAATCCTGGTGACCCTAACATTGCACCCAGCCCAAGCTCGGTTCCAGCTGACACTCTCCTGCTGTGACACTGGGTCCTGCCAGGAAAGCTCCTGTGTAGGGGCCCAGTTCCTCTACCATGCTGGTGTGGAGGAAGTGGATTGCTGCCTTTGGCTGGTGGCCTCCAAGTGCCCCTCAAAACCCCTCAGGGAGATGAATGGGCCTTATGAACTCTTGCATACACCTTCCTTGATGTGAATAGAGGGTCACAGACTTCAGAGAAAAACAGGCCACTTCCTCCTGTCTACCCTTCAGTCAAAGTAGTCTTAGAAATTCTTTTAAGTAACAGCAAGCTATTTTTAAGTGGCCAATGTCTTTCAAATACTGAGTGGTATCACATATTCAGAGAGTCACAGCAAGGTTTTTTGTCTTGAAAAAGCTTAATTTCCTGAAGCACATATCAAAATCACTACCCTTTAGTGCAACAAAACTCTCCTAGTTAAAATTCTACACAAGCATATTTCTTTCCTCCCTGCTCCCTGAGGTACCATTCTCTCTATGTTCATACACTACAATAACAACTGTGTCTTTACTAAAATTGAACACAATAACCAGGTCTTTGTAGAGGATAATTAACAGCCAGCAGTGAATCTTTGTGCTGATTCAATGGGATATGAATGAGTGATGAAAATTCTTCTTTGCTGGAGAGGTAATGGCATATTGTTACGTTTACATATGCTTTGCCTCTTGCATGATAGCATATTTATGGTGTTCATTGTTTAAAGTCAGAAATACGTACACAGATATTTTGTGATTGTGTTCAGGCAGTTATGCCTTGACATGTTTGCCTCTCTTTCTGTCATTAATGAAATCCCCACTCCATCTGCATCTAATCCAAATTCCTCGTGTCCATACTGAGCAGGATGAGTAGACCTGAGCCTCTCCAGCTGTTCCTAGAGATACGCAAAGGTTCATTTCTGGAACTGAATTTCTGCGGTCTTACATAAACTATCTAGGTTAGTGCCCTCACATGGGATACTTCACTGAGTATTTGGAGGTAAATACAGTTACATTACACAGTTTTGAAATAAGTGGAGCCCCCAAATTTTTGGGTGCTTTTCATTCCATGATAGAAAATTATCATGTTATTCTTTCCTATTGGATAACTAAGTATGTGGGAAAAGTAGCAACTTTCATTTGATATACTGCATGAATATCCATTGAGTGTAACCATGCATTATATATTTAATACTGGAATACCTCTCAGCCCTAAGACTAGAAAACAATTGTAGAATAATTGAAATGAGAACACGGTCTTTCTAAAGTAGAAATACTAGGGACCATTGTTAAAAAGGCAAGAGGAAGAAAATACATCCAGATATGTTTAGAAAATAATTAGCAAATAAAAATGTAGAATAATTAGTAAAACAAACCAGCTCTCATCTGGCTGCACATTGCAAGTGAACTCCTGCATCACCAGGACATACTGAGATGCAACTGCTTGAGTGCAATGGCCAGACAGGGATGTGCAGAGTATTGTCACTGCTGTTACCTGGGTTTGCATTGCTAAATACACAGAAAACTTGGGAATGCTGCCAGAAGAGGAGACTTTTTGTCTGACCTTAGGCCTGTGAAATGGTTGGAAAAGCAATAACACGATCTCTGGCACATCAACAAGTGTGCCAGGCAACTGGGCTGGTGTAGGAGTCCTGGCCAGAGCCTCAGCAGGGAATTTCCCATTGCACATCAGGGTTTTCCCAGACTGGAGAGATGGTCACACTTCACACCAGGACTCCTTGCAACAGGCCTCACACCATTCCTGTAATTGCTGCTGAATAGGTGGGGCTTTTCTTCTCCCCTGCAGCCTCAAAATCCCCTTTCAGTCTAGTGAGTTATTCCCACCAAAGGTGTGTTTCCAAAGTGGAGATCTGAAAAGAGGATGGGGAGTAAATAAAACCATTGCAGCCATCAGCTGCAGACAACAGCCCTCTGATGTGACCTCCAAAGGTGCCCTCAGAGCCTCTGACCTTCTCCACCCCTCTATCATATTTTAAAAGTCTTGAGTTATATTTTTCTTTGAAAACTAACAGGGATGAGAGGTTTTACAGGATGGTTTATTTGTTTTCCTTTTGAAATGTAGGGCCTGTCTCTCCCAGAAGGGATTCTGGTTAACTGGGCAACTAATGAAACAATAATATTGTCTGAGACTGGGGAGCCAAAATCTGCAGGGGAAAGATTTTTGGGTGGTTTTTTGTTTGTTTGTTTTTTGGTTTTCCACCCTGTTTTTAATCTGACTGCTTAGCATTCCTTCTTCCTGGCTGACGTCTACTGGAGTTTGGTCATCAATTGACAGTATGGAGAGAAAAACAAAACCTTTTTGTAACATATTCAAGAGCTCCATTCCTTCAAGCAAAGCCTCCACACTAACACACAGCTGCCAGTCCACAGAACCGTATTTCAGGCAAAACCAGCATTTAGTACTGTGCACATTTTAGGGGTTAAACAGAGCGAAAAAAATGGGATTTGTCTTTTAAGTATCTCTCCACCGCCTTTTTAACCATCATACAAAAGAAAACAATAAAAAGAAAATAAGAATTGCTCTGTAAATCACCTGTGGACAGGAGACATGATGAGTAAGAGAGATATTTAGTTCATTTGGAGGGATTTCTTCCACGCATCATAAAATATGTGCTCTGTAGTCCTTAGCAAATGTATCCTGCACCGTGGTATGAATGAATGTGAACAGTTTGAACTGCTGGCCAGAAGGGCAAACTCGACAAGTGCTGCACTTGAAGTTATTCATTGCACAAACAGTTTAAAACGAGTCTGATTCTGCACGGGTGCAAAAAAGTCACTCTTTGTACAGTAGGGTTTTTGACATTAAATTAGTTTCAATAGATGATGATGGAGATGCACATAATGAATTTGTACCTATGGGGAAGCAGAGCGTTGCTTCTGACCCAGATAAAATCCGAAGAGCTTTGCTGATGTCCGCGCAGAAGGAGCCCTGCCCGCCCGGCCCCGCAGCTCCCTGCCTGAGCTGACAGCGCTCCAGCACCTTTCCCAGCTCCAGCAGCCTCGTCACAGCCACAAACACAAACACGGATTACTACACTGAACACGTCAGGCTAAGTCAATAGTTTAATAACCACTATTAAGGCTTTTCCAAATCCATTTAACAACTGTAAATTATTCCAAAATAAAATAGCCTCAGCCAATCAGCTGTATAGTCACTGACCCACAACTATGTGCTTATTTCTCAATTAAGCAAATGTCCACATGCTGGTTGGCTTCAGCTGCTTTTGTGGTTTTGCATGTTGCAAGTTTCAGTATATAAATCCCCGTCCCCTGCCTGAGAGCCTCAACTGTTTCCGACACCAGGTCCTGCAGTTTCACCCTGGCTGCAGGCGAGGCTGGCGCTGGGATACTCTCCTCTCCAGCCGTCCCCTGCCATGCCCTCTCGTATCCCACCAAAGCCATGCTGCCCAACCCTGCCGGGGCACCACCCTGGAGCCCAGTGCTCACCTGTGCGAGGAGAAGGGTCGCCCTCTGGCTGGAGCCATCCCTGGGCTCGCTGGAGCCGAGGCGGGGCAGCCACCCTCGGCTCTGGGAGCAGCAGCTCGGCTCCAGGCAGGCTCCAGAGCGGGCCCAGGCAGCCCAGCCTGGCAGCGGCAGCGCTGGGGATGGCGAGGGAGCAGCAATGAGCCCGTGGCACCGCTCCGGCCTTCAAAGGGTCCGTGGTGGCCAATCAGCCCCTCGTGGGGAGCGGGGAGAGCCCGGCGGGCACAGCAGGAATAATTGGAGGGAGCTCCTAATTAATTTGATAATAACCCTATCCTGCGTTAACACACTCCACATGCAAAAATGGCTAAAAAGTGCCAATTAGCAGTGAAAGTGAAAGGAAGCACGTAACGGGGAACAAGGGAACCTACCTCGCAGCCGAGACCTGAGGTACAGGTGTGCCAGGCCCTCAGCGGCACGGTCCCTGCCCCGGACAGCAGTGACGTGCCTTTGGAGCCTTGTGGCTGCTACAGCACATGTCTCCCACGGCATGAGTTAGGTTCTTTCTCCGTACTTGCATCCAACAACCAGCTGTAGATGGGCTCATGATACATTTTAGGTGTGCTCTGAGTTCTTTTCCTGGCTAGTTTTGCACGACCTAAACCCCTCATCCTCCTCAAAAGCGAGGTGGCGGCAAGCCCTGGGGAGAGGCAGAGCCGGCGTACAGGGCCTCAGCTGCTTCGAAAGCAGGGCTCTAGCAGCATGGCCAAACTGAGCACCAGCAGACGTCTTAATCCTTCCACAGCCATCAGCCTTTTTTATTTTTGCTGCCACTTGTGCAGTCTGTCCGTGGGGAGGTTTGGGGTGAGGAGGGCAGAGCGGCCCCCCAGGAGCCCCCCGGGCCTGCTGCTGACGGTGCTGGCTCTGCAGGGCCAGGACACGCGCGGGCCTCGAGCTGCCCCTGCAGCACTCACCACAAGCTGCTGCTGGCCCACAAAGCAGATTTAGGATTTAACTTCTAAATACTCATGTTGGCCTGCCACCAGAATTCAAGATAGCCTTTATTCCCTTCTTCTGTTAGTCTGCATCAAGCGGTTTTGTATTTTTAGTCCTGAATTTTCTCAAAACTGTAAGCGTCCTGTGCTACAGCCTAATCCCAGGGCCAAAACTGGCAATTTCAATACATTTTCCAGAAAACAGACAACTTGGATGTTATTACATGATGTTAAAGTTTTACCAGGTATCTTGTACTCACCATTTACAAAGCTTCCATAAAGCATGCAGCTATAATGAACTCCAGCTTGCTTTCCAGGCAAATATGAAAGAGGTTTTTTAAAATTAATATTTGTGAATCAAAGTCCACACTCTGTGGATGCTGTTGTGATTGCTGGAACACACGGATGGCTGGTGTTTTACTTGTTTCCCAATGTTGCAAAGCAGAGGGCAGGTACAGGCATTTGTGTATACCCATCACTGAGCTGTTCACAGAGCTGACAAGGAGAGGAAAGCAGAGAAGAGACAGGGAGTTGCTGCTGGCTCCTGTTGGGACTAGAGAAGGAAAAGGACTGGAGTCCAACAGCCCATCTGACAGCAGCTCCCATTCACAGAGCACGAGGTAACTTCCAGTCACTTGATACCCAGCACATGCTTTCAGGCATGGTTGGGATGAAACAGGTGCCTCCAACCCAGCAATGTCCCACATCCCAGATTCACCAGCCCTTGGGAAGGTCAGCCAGGGGTAAATGGATGAAAGGACAATTGTGGGAGACTCTCACCTGGGTGGGGGTGAGCCACACTCCAGCACCCTTGGCACACCCTTGTGTCCTCAGCTGGGCTGAATTTGTGTTTAACAAAACCTCAGAGGAATTCCCACCCCAAACTGAGGAAGCAGAGGGAGCTTAAAGCTGCAGCGTGCACAGGAGTGAAAAGTGGGGTTTGTACCTGCAGCAAAGCCAAGTGAGACTCCTCTCTGCATGTGGCAATGACTAATGCTGGGGCCAAATCTTGGGTTTTAAACAAAGCCAAAAAGGAAAAGTCTCTCCAAATACTCCTAAGCCTCTTTAGAAAGGTTCAGTTAAAGACAAACCACAAACCAGGCACCTTGCCATGGGACTGCACTGCTTTTAGCTGACCCCACACGCAATGGCAACCTGAGCAGGCTGTTAAATGCTGTAATGCAGCCCTCTGGCCCCCAAGGCAACTTCCTCCTGCGAATGCCAGAGCCAGATCTCTGCAACAGCAATCTTTAAACCTGGAAACAAACTACCCTCCCATCTCATTAGAGAATCAAAGTATTCACTGGGACACCGTGAACAGTAAATTGAATGCCCAAGTTAGGGATAAGGGAGGCTATGTCTCTCACTGCTGTGACAGCCCTTATGTTTGGGAGGTGTCATTAAATAATAGTGGCAGCACTTGGTCACAGCATAGTCTGCCTTCTGCCTTTTAATTAAATAATGATACCAAGAGGCTGTGCTTCCATACCACGTGCAACAGAGAAGGCAATGGTTGTGAAAACCATCCCTGCCACTGCAACTCCTGTACCAGCACACTGCACAGGAGGAGGTATCTGCTCCTCTTTCCCGGGGAATTTATTAATTTTAGACTGCATTGCAGTCGAGCAGATTCACCCCACAGTAGAAACAAGAAATAAAATACTCTCTTTCCTTAGAGCAAAGAGACCAAAACTGAAGAATGGGACAAAGTTAAAAAACCTAAACACACATAACTTTGATATATTTGATGCAGGAAATTACATGGTTTCTCTAGCTACATTGCTATGAAATCTTAAGTGAAAGATTGCTTCCAGCAGAACACACTGATTAAATCTGAAGAGATTTAAGAAAAATTAAGATTCCAAGGCCCAATTAATTTTCTGATTAAGAAATCAAGATGGGTAAGGAATTGGGAGTGGCAGCTGAGTTGCAAGTCTTTCTTCCTTGATTGTGCTTCTGTATATTAAAGAAGCTTTAAAAACCAAGGTAGGGGAGAATAAAAGGCTGACCTTTGATGTATGTGATATGCCATAAAGTAGAACCAGTCCTCCAGATTTCTGTTTGTTAGCTTTGCTTTTATGAAACAGAAGCTGCCTTTGAATATAGTTTAACATGATTACATTCTATGATTGAAGTTCTCTCTTAAAAGGAGTAGCCCCAATACAAATATTGCCCCTTTTCCTTCATGGAAAGAAAAAAAAGGATCTGAGAGGTTTGAGAGCCATTGCTTTCTACTTGCCTCTTTTTCCGAAAATCTCAAACTCATGCAAAATCTTGTTCTTTTTTTGCTAGAGAAATTTGTTGGTTATTTTGGCTTCTCTGTGAGGGTAGAGGGGCTTCCTTGCTTCTACGGAAAAGTAGGAGAAAGACAGTTCCTCACAGAGAGAGCTTTGTTTATAAATGTACTAGTAACAACCATAACAATGAAAACAATCCAAATAAGAAACATTTCTGTGTGCTGAGCAAGGATATTGTACACTTGGCAGAAGTGAGCCCGTATCCTCCAGCCAGCCACAGAGCCTCGCAGAACAGATGTGCTCGTTCAGTGTTTAAAAACATACAACTGAAAAGCAAAACCCT
This sequence comes from Brachypodius melanocephalos, assembly GCA_013398615.1. Taxonomy (NCBI): domain Eukaryota; kingdom Metazoa; phylum Chordata; class Aves; order Passeriformes; family Pycnonotidae; genus Brachypodius; species Brachypodius melanocephalos. Next base: position 2,094,993 of record VZSR01000205.1, read on the forward strand.
TTCCAAGATCTCCTTTACACATTAATAATAAAGCAGCATGTTATTTTCAAGGAATAGTGACTAGAAATCATTTCTGCAGAACCATGTTCCTAACAAAATCTAAACCTCCAGCTGAAAAATTTGACTACAAAGGGGGAAACCAGCCAACCTTACCCCTGTGATGAGGAGTTTGAGAGGCTTCTCCGTGCCCAAACCAGACACATGCAAATGCTAGAATAAGGGCTTACCCAAAAAAACTGGGGGAAAAGAGAAATCACCCAGGAGTAAAGTCAACTATAAGTGAGATTCCAATGTACTGCAGGTAGTGAAAACTCTCTAACCCCCTGAAGTTTGCAATCCTCATCTAAAGTACTGCATACTCCGTAAGTAAAACCTCCTGCCCCAGAAATCCAAGGGAGGGTGAAAGAACTCACTTGAAGGTTTGCCTCTTTGAAAAAGACCTAAGGAAAGAAAAAAAGGTCCATTTCAGGGCTCACAGAATAAGAGTATTTAGATACTCCTCCTTAAGAAAGGACCCAGACACAAGCAAGGTTTGTGCCATAGTTTAAATCCAGGTTCCCAGGAAAACTTGCTTACAGAAAGATGAGAAGATCAGAGGATCATTACTGCAGAGGATTCAGAGAAATTATCTCCTAATACACAGTTGAAGACAGAACTAGTCTTGGTCTCTCTTTGGCTTGAACCTCTACTGAAATTTAATGCTGACAAATCAAAAAGGGATATATCCAGAATTTGTAACCCTGATAAAAATGGGAAATCTGTATCATCTTAATCAAAGGATGTGCCACCCTGAGCTGGATCTGTGTCTTGTCCCTTGGCCTCATATGACTCCTGTGTGCTAGAGGTTAAGGGTTTGTTAAAGAATATCGGTTTTGATTAAGTGTCACATATGGTGTAAAACATCCTCTTTATCACTGGCAGTGAAGGTTGGGGGCCAGACAGTGCCTTTTAGTGAGCTTCTAATATAAATTAGATGTCTTAGGTAATGGGTGGTTTTCAGACAGGATTGATCTTTCTATGGTCCAGTGAAAGTAGGTGTGTTTGGTGAGATGTCACAAAAGCAGCTTCCTGGCACCTATACTAATGGGCTGGTTACCCCTTTTGGAGTAGGACTTGAAAAATATAGCACAGGAATCCCCCCTCCCCCTTCCTAACTTTTTCATTTTCTTGATGTAATGGGCAAAGGTCTATATGTCCTTTACTCCTTTGGTATTTCAGTCCTTGTATTTGCAGTATCACTCACTGAATCTTAAGCCACTGATCCTTTTAGTCACTTGCACCTCCCTAAACTTGCATGAACTTAAGGATAAAGTGGTTATGAGTAGACTGGGTTACTTACTATTTTTATCAGTGTACAACCTTTAAAGGAAAACGTATCAAGGACATCATCACCACCACAACCAAATGATTTTTATTCCCTGTTAAGTCCTTCTTGGAAACTTTAATGGCACAGAAACCTAAGAAGAGCTGTAGAGATGTTAAACCCTAAGTTCCCTTGCCTCAAAAACAAGAGCAAACATGCATTTCTATAGACATCAAAATGTGTCTGTATTTTCTTCTTTATGAAGCAGAAATTCTCTCAGCTTTGTGCAAAGAGTGGCATGATCAAAAGCACAAACTCAGCACATGAGATCCAGAAGTTGTAATGCAGAGTCTAACTCTGGACCTCAGGTAAAAAGGATATACACAAAATAAGCCTTTCCTTTATAGTTCATTGCCATGCTGTAGTTAAAACTTTTCTCAAAAGTTTCCATGGGTTTATGAAGAAGCGAAAGCATAAATGTTGGTATTGCAGTCTCATAAACTCAGCTGCTGAACAAAATCCTCAAATCTTTAAATATGCAAGAATATGTCACAAACATTTTAATATTTCATTGCATTTCCCGTATAATCACCACTGGAGCACTGGTAAATAAATAACAATTTTGATAAAAATATTTCGATAATTAAGATACAGGAGTCTATTTTGATTCTGGCCAGAAAGGTTTGCTCGGACCCCAATTTAACTAACTGGGATAACAAAGATTAAAGGCACAATTACCTTTTATTTGCTTATAAAAATGTATTTGTCTTTAGGCAAAGATAAGCACATCAGTAACTCCAAACTCAGAGTAGTTTCACTGGATACAGTGGGATCATTATGATTAAAATTGCATTTTCCTGAAAACCAAAACAGAACTGGCCCTAGATACCATCTTCCTTTTAGGTTATTTCAGATATGAAGCATAAACCCTCTTCTGTTAACATGAGGCACCTAGAAAACATCTTTTTTTTCTCCTATCTCAGGACCTTTCCTGCTTATTTTTTCTTCTTTGCTCATTGTTATAACGAAGTAGTTTTGTCAAAGTGCTTTTGAATATCTGTCTTATTAGGGATACTTTCCAAAAATTGGATTAACTTGTTGAGGTTTGGGGGTTTTAACACCATCAGATGAAGGACACTCCTTCCTGCACTCCACTTTGGTGGGGACTCCTAAGGGAACCAACATGCTTGCCAGGCACTGGGGTCCTCAGCCAGACCCCCAGCAAGGTTCAAGCACTAAAATCCTTTGGTCTCCTGGGCTGGTCTTCGAGCCCTAAAAAGAAAACAGCTCTCTTATTTCAAAGGTGCCCACTCTGACTGTCAGGGATAGTGTACGGCTTGATTTCTAATGCATTTAAAGATATTTTGTCCCAAATAAAAACATCTAGTGGAATACAAATAACATGTGCATTCTTACTGATTAGTAGAAATAATCCATGAGTACTTCTAGGGTACAATCTGATATAGTATTAAAATACAAGACCTGCAAATGGACCTCCACTGCCTTCAAAAACAGAACCACTGATTTCAGAGTGAACATACTCATCTCAGACCTGCTGCAATGCCAATGCCCTTCCAAACCATTCCAGGAGCTTACTTAGGAGATAAAACCACGTTTTTCAAGCCTGTCTTATATGACGCTTATATGACATCTCAAGTTATTCCTCATGGAAGAACTGAAAAATGTTCCAAAACTGCTGTTTACCAGAGTAAATCTTTTTCCCATCAGAAACACTCCCAGTCCTGCAGGAACAGTGGCACAGCAGAGGTTCCTGCAATGCTGAGCACCACTGAGTTTTGCCAATTTGCTGTCACTGGGACCACGCCATCAGGAGCACACAGGACACTGGTAAAAGCTGATGCCAGAAGCAGGGGAGGGAGGCAGAGCCGCCACAGCAGAAGCAGCCTGCAAGCTGCCTGAGCTCTGGCAGGGCTGCCTTGGGAACTGTAGGCAGCCTTGGGTTTGGACTCTCTGACTCCCATGGCCTCTGACTCCCATCCCTTCTCATTGGAGAAATGGAAGGGGGTGGTGGGATGGAGCACAACCGTGCTGTGCTCTCTTCTCCTCTCCCAGGCACCGGGCTTGGGACCAGAACAGAGCCACAAGAGGTTGCTGGTCGAGTTGCTTCTCCATCCTTTCCAAATGTAGTTCTATACCGTCTTGGAATTACTGAATAAGAATGCTTCTAGCAAAGATACACTGGTTTATTCCCAGCTTGCCCTGTGTGTGTCAGCAGGCCAGGAGTAAATTAGCTGTTTAAAGGACCAGGAGCAGCCTGCACCTCCCTGCAGTCCCATTTATCCAGTGGAGAGGGAAAGTTGCCTGATGCTTACCTTACACAGCCAGGATGGCAGCAGCATCCCAGAAGTGTTTTCTGGCCTTCTTTGCCATCTTCCCAAAGACATCGCCTGTGTGAGGTCATGAGCAGCACTCGACAGGATTCAGCACCTGCCAGTTCATTTCCTCTGTTCCACAGCAAAATTACTGCAAAGACGTATAATAGAGATTTATCACTGCTGCAAAGGACTGTAGAAATAGAGGAGGCTCTCCGCCTATTTCCCTCTGTGGAAATTTTGTGTCTGCCTTGTGTTATTTAGATGGGCAGAGAGAACAAGGGCTGAAAGGGTAACGTCAAGCAGAAGCTGCCTGAAAGATCAGTTCTAGATTTATTAGTCTCTTTTTTGTGCTGATGCAAATACAAATTAATGACAGCCATGACAAAAGAGGTGATTGGATTCCTAAGTGTCCGTGTTCATTACATCACCATCAAACAGTGGGCTGATCACCTGGAGAGCCAGCTGCCCTAGCCCGAGGCTTGAGGAAGGGGAGGTCCATTCTGTTGGGGATGAAGCATTGAGAGAGGGGAAGATTTAAGACCCACTGCCATGGGGTGTTCACGGGGCCTTGCTGGTGGTCCTAATTAGATGTACAATAGCATGTCCTGCTTGAAAGGCCAATCAACTTAATGCCAACACAGCCCAAAAAAAGAGCAGTTAAATGCAGTTTGATACCCCATACCCCTATAAAGTCCTCACCTGTGCAAAACTGGTCTGTATGGAAGTGGCCCTTCCTGTTTATGAATGGAGGAGAGGAAAAATATGGCCAAAACCCCTTGACCTCTAAAGAACAGGGCTGCCACATTCAAGGGACAATTTTCCTGAAATGAAGTGTTAAATTGCTCAGTGTTCTCCCTCCACACAATCAATCTCCTTGATTACCACCCTGCACCCTCTTTGGGTTCATTAATTTCTAATTCCTGTTATTCCTTCTCCGTTAGGTGGGAGAAGAGCAGGTTTCACGAGGTTCTGTGGTACAGAACCTCCTCTGCTGTGGAAACAAACCATGGGCTGACCCTCTCCCACGGGAGCTGTGGCTGTCCAGCCCAGTGCCCAGGTGCCCAGCCTGAAGCTCCACCACGCTCGAGGCCTTTCCAAGCTGCATTCCAGCACCTCCGCTCCCCCAGGATCTCCCAGTGCTTTGCAGGAGTGCCAGGCTTTGCCTGGGGCTCCTGTGGCAGCGTGACAGATGAGCTCGACAGCCTGCTCAGTCCAGGTGACTGAGCATTAGCTCGCCTGCGAGTGCAGGGGCTGAGTAAATCCCATTCCTAATCCAAATTGCTTTTGATAAGAACAAAAACTGTGTGCAAATGAATATTTCCATCTTATTTCAAATTCTAGGTTTCAACTGCAATATTAATGCTATTTTACAGTGTAATTTACTTGTAATAATATGTCATTATTGTCATTTTACAGTTTTCTCTTAAAGTAGTAAAGAAAATGTTTTAAAAGGCACAAATAGCTGGAGCACAAATCTCCATTCAGCCTAAGAATCTGTGCTCTCCCATCAGAATGGCATGTAATTGAAAACAATGACAACCCCAATGGGCTAAACACTCCAGTCATTAACTCATTTTTATTTTGGGATAAAAGGGTATGCCTACAGCTTTTTTTCCCAAATAGTAAATATAAATTAAACATTTCTCTTTCTTTCCCAGAATGGCATCTGCCAGTGAAGCCAGCGATGACCTCTAACACTTTCCACAAGCGCATCGTAAACCAGCACCCAGCATTAGACACAAACCTCCTCCAGGAGAAGGGTTTCCTGCAACACAGCATGTGAGAGGTGGCTTGCAATAGCAGAAGTGTCCTTATCACCCGGTGACAGGCTCCTGAATGTTTCTGAGTACCAGGTGACTGCACTGCTGGGTTGGTGGGAATCACAGACAACTCAGGCAGCCTTTAGAGGCCAAGGCTGTGTGCAAGGGATGGAGGTGTCCCAAGGAGATGGCATCACTTAATAGAGATGACAGATGTCATACATGTAACTGCAAATCAGCTGTGCTTCCATCTCTCCTGTATATCTGTGAATGAAAATTGATGCACTATTAGTACTCTTGAGGATTGAGAGAACCCACCAAAGACTGTCACAGACTTCTTGTCCTTCTCCAGGGGGATTCCCACCACTCTTCCCCCATGACAAAGCTCCACAGACTGACAAGGTCTAGGCTATTTGAGATCTGATTGGTCAGGAGGGTGTAGGTTACACATCAATTGTCTCCTGCAGGCTGGGAGTTTATCCCAGCAGCAACTATTGTTGAGCCGCTGTGAGATTTACACCACATTTCCAAAAATATGATTTCTCAGTGTGATCTCTGTCTGAATTCAGCAGAAAAATATTTAATGGCTGGCAAAACATTAGTAAATAAAAGCAGATCAAGATGATGTTGTTACAATAACAGATTACATTACTATTCCCTGTCCTTAGGAAAACCCTGATTAGACCAAGATCCTCATGGGGTCTTATGAATAAGTCAGGAAGGGGCTCTAATGACCCCGCATGAGCTGCAGCGCTGCCAGCGAGGTGCCAGGTGCCTTTCAGAAGCAGGCACTAGCCTGGATGACTAACAGCACTTATCACAGGGGGGTTATTGATTTTCTTTAATAATTTGGGATAGATTTTCTGCTAATATAAACTAGTACTGCTCTGCTGAAGCCAGGAGAATGCTGTCAATTTATAACAGCAAAATCTGACCCTTAATCTATTCTTAATCCCTTTATTAGTCATTATCTTTTTGAAGAAGTGTACCTCAGTCTGAATACTCCCCACTACAGAGAAAAGCAAGAGACTTTTCTTGTTAATCAGTGTATGGGAAAGTCCAATAGCTGAAGTATTCTTCCACCTTTGCAAGCACACCTAGCATTGATTGCTGATCTTATATCTTGAAATGCATAATTACTGAACTAAGAGAAAATTACTTTTTGCTTGTGAGTGTCAGGACAGCTCTGAATCCATGAATGACTCACCCTCAGGCACTGGTGTTTAATTTATGAGTTATTTATCTCCTTGCACACACCCCAGCACAAACAATTATACTTAGTAATTTGTTGATCTTATCAAAGCTGTTTGATGTTAGTATTGCTACCTCCAATAACGCTTGTGCTTTGAAACTTAAACAGGATTTATAACCAAATTTGGATACTTCACACATGATTCATATTAGAGAGAAGTTTAACTCTTCAGCAACCAGAGGGTTTTGCATGCATTTTTCAAAGAATCTTATGCTAGCAGATTTGGCAAGGGTGTCCCTTCAGCAGCATGAGAGCCCTTGGTTAGAGCTAGTTCTGTCCTTACACAGCATGGGTGAGTGTTCCTAGCATAAGACAAGAGAAGGGAGTGAGTCCTGGGCCCGGGCCAGAGCAGCAGCACCAGCTCCATGCCCCATGGCCATGCTTGGACCAGCTGCAGTGCCTTGGTGAGGTCAGACCCCCCCACAGTGTTCATATGCAGGGTCATCCCTCAGAGCCTGTACTCCCCTGGCTTGCTCTTGGGAACCCTTTTATATGGGCAACAGCCTTCACTCCCCTGGCTTGCTCTTGGGAACCCTTTTATATGGGCAACAGCCTTCCTTGTTACTGAGCAAGAGCTTTATTAGCCTTTAAACTCTTACATATTCACTGTAAATCAAGCCCTATGACTCCCTTTGCACAATGTAACTCACTCTGTTGTCAGGTGCAGGTACCAAACCTGGGGCTGGTTGTGTTCACCTCATGCTGTGCTTCAGGGGCAGGCAGCTCCTCTGAGGCCATGGCCATGGGGGTGAAGGTCCTCACAAATGGGTTTCCCAGATCATAAACCCTCCTCCCTCCCCCTTGCACGCTGCTGTGATCATTACACCAAAATACAGCAAGTGAACTTGGCATCAGAGGTACAAGCAGTGCAGGGATTTCATGCAATCACAAAATGGGCTGGGTTGGCAGAGACTTCAGAGATCAAATTTGGGCCCGCAGCCTTGGGCAGGTTCCATAACCAAAACGCCTTCCATCACACCAGGCTGCTCAAAGCCCCACCCAGCCTAGCCTCCAACACTTCCAGGGATGAGGCACCCACAGCTTCCGGTGCCTCACCACCCTCACGGTGAAAAATTCCTTTCTAATAGCTAACCCCAGCCTCTTCCAGTTTAAAGCCATTGTCCCTTGTTCTGTGCCTACACGACCTTCTAAAAAATCATTTACCCTCAGCTCTTTTGACTCCAGGCTCAAGTACCGTGAGTCCTGGTGATGCTGCCTGGGAGGATGGAGGGTCTCTGCCTGTGGTGGGGCTCTGCAGCCAGTGCTGGGCCTGGTCACTGGGGATGAAAACACGGTCAACACAGCACTACTCCTTCCATCCCCACTCTTACCAAAATAGCCTTTGGTATATTACTTACCTGTGTTTGGAGAAATCGCCATACTCAACCTAAGCCTTTTCAATCCCCCTGTTGTGCAGAGCTCCTGCCCCTCGGGGCCCAGCAGTGCCAGAGCCCTTCCCCTCCCACAGCAGCAGAGCTGCCAAGGGGAGGAAATCCCCACTTTCCTGCTCAGCCAGCCCCAGGCTGCCAGGCACTGCCTTCCCCAGACTCAGGTGCATGTATTTTGTTAACTTACACGTCCCACACCCTCTTGCAACAGCTGCAGGTTTGATTTGCTGTGTGGTTTATCAGTTTCCGTGCTGAGCACACACATTTTGCATGCAGAAAATAAAACGCTGCAGGCAACAACTGCGCAGAGCCACAAAGAGCTCTGATGGCAGCACGGGCCCAGCCCAGCTCTTGACAGCAAGCACACACATGTAACATTCCTCAAGAGGAAACACACCGCCACACGTGTCTATTCCCACGGATCTGGAACGGGCACTGCCTGTGCACAGAAGCCAAGAAATAACTGCACCAAAGACAGCCTTGGAATGCAAAATTTACATTAAAACTTTCTAAGGTCAACCAGCACACCGCTATTTCAATCCACACGGATAATGTGATGAATACCATTACTTTGATTTTTTTTTTAAAGCCTCCAGTGGTTTTCCTGTTTTAATTGAAGTGAAATTGTGGAATAGTGTAATCAAACATTTGGAATTAGTATGGAGGGAGTAAAAGCTAAAACAAGTGATTGTTGGTTTTAAACAATTACAAATTTCTAATGACTTTCCTGCTTCATCCTCCATGAGTTGAGTTTGTTGAGTGGAGAGAAATGGTAAAATTTAGCTAATATTGTTCAAACTGAAAACTTTGCCAGACACACTGATCTTTCAAAAAGCAATGTTACGGTCCTATCCTGCAGCTGGTAGAATAACTGGTGTTTAAACCACCCATTGGAATGGGGCATTCAGCATCCCTACCTCAGTCAGGACCAACAGAGCTGTGCAAGGGCAGTTCAAACAAGTCTGGCAGCCACAAGAACATGAAACACTGCACCAGGAACACAGCTCCCTGATGTTTGTGAAGCTACAAGGGTGATTTGCCAGCTTGCTGGAGCAGAGCAGGGAGGGGGCCACAGTCACTGGGCTGGAAGCCTGGGGACACATGGCCAGAGCAGGGCTGTCCCTGCCCACAGCCGGCACCACTGGGCAACAGCATCAATAAAGTGCCAGGAGGTGTTCAGCAAAGCGACCCCAGCTGCAGTGCTGCACCCCAGCTGCAGTGCTGCACCCCAGCTGCAAGCCTGTTCTGTGGGAAGGGAGGGAAGGCAAACACGGCTCACAGCACGGCGTTTCCAAAGCAGGCACTCTGCCATACAGAGTCCTTCACAGGCCCCGGGGGCTGGGCAGAGATCAGGGTGAACTTGGGTGATGAAAGAGAAAAGGCAGATGGAAAACTGCAGCAGGTAAGAAAGGATCCTTCAGGAAAAATAAGTCCTTTAAAACAACTGTGGCAATCCTACCAATCTCTGCAGGGCTGGACATAGTCAATGAAAGCACAAATAGATATGAAGTTAAGACAGTACTTCTATATCTTATCTGACACATTACTCCATACAGAAAGGCCAAACCTGCTTCCCGTGTGTTATTAGGAAACGCCTATTAGGGCAGAGAACTGTATCTTATACATGAAGCATCTGTGGGTACAAACAGTCTTCAAAAGTTAAATTTCTGTGCTTTTTATGCTTCTTAATGGTTGAAAATGTCACATGTTGGGGTCCCGAAGCACATTACCTTGATATTGCTATTGATTCTGCCAAAAGCCAACAGCAGCAAGCCCTTGCCGACAGCATTGTTTTTATTTGACCAGGAATATACCTTTAAAAGTGTACCTCCTTATCACACCTCTTCACACACACACACTCCCTGCCTGCTCTGCACAGGACTCTCACAACAGGCAAACTGGCTACTCCTTGGGTATCTTAGAGCAAACTGGCTAAGTGGAAACTGCCCTTGTAACTCCTCACAGGACCAGTCTGCCACCAGCCCAAGCAGCCCCTCAAACACATGCCATGGGAGCATCGGGTCCCCAGCCAACTGCTTCACTCTCTAGATCTACAGAGTAAACCTGAGGGGCAGTGCAGGCACAGCCACTTTGCCATCTCCACATCACTTCGGGGCACTCTCTTTTGGTAGCTTGGAGGATGATAGCGGCCTTTTCCCTGTTCCACAGTGTTTGTTTAATCCCAGAAATATGCTATCAGTGTCACGGCTGTTGGGCACTGAGGAACGCCAAGTGAAGAGAGAAGCCAGGACACTCCTCTTCCCTGGCAAAATTCCCTACTTTTCTGAATTTTGGAAGAGCAGTGCCTACAATGCTTTTCATCCTGCACCTGGAGAAACAACATATCTCCTACCCACTGCCACCACACCAAGGGCAGTAAAAAATGTGCAGACAGATTTCATGGTTTTCTTTCTTAAATAGCGTGGTTTTCTTTCTCAAATGTGAATTGCACCTGGAGTACTCTGTGCAGGTGGAAATGCATAAATAATGTGTGCTTAGCTTAAGTTAAATTACAATTCCATTTAAGTACAAGAGTACTTTACACTTGCTACATATATCTACAAGTTTTAAGAAGTTGTACATCTTGAATGCATAAACCCACTAAGGAGAAACACGGGCTGCACATATTTAACACAGCAGTTGTCACAAGTCATCGGTGATAGAAATAACAGATCATCAGATTATTCTTTCCTTTAATAAAATTTGTGATTATTCTGGAATAATTTATTAGCTTCAGTAGTTAAAAGAACCTAGTTCTTTAACAGCTGAAGATATAACTATTCAGGCAAATTAATAAACTGAAACATAAAACATTATAGAATATATAGGTTTTAAGATGTGGTAACCATTTTAAGTTCATTTTCTATATTCAGGATATTGTAGTAACTTCAAAGAACCCTGTCTACCATGAACAACTTAGTTTGATTATTAATTAGTTTTATTTTTAGAACAGGGATGTATCATGAAGTTCACACAATGAAATAGAAACAATTCAGGGGCATGGAAGTATTTCAGAAACCAGAACAAATTTCAGCCAGGACAAGAGAACACGTTTCAGTGGGTATTAGTGCAGTAAAGAGGTTACTTCTCTTTCAGCAGCACACATACTCCACTTCTCACTCACCTTTCATTGTGTCTAAAACCCAGCATGAGCCCTTCTCTGGTACTAGCACCTTGCTGACTTCCAAGAGAAACAGGTAGGCTCTGTTTTCTTTTGGATTTGACTTTTAACACAAGATTTGATGGTCCTAATCTTTTCTCAATTATGCAACATCAAAATAACACCAGGAACAAATACTAGCCGCACCAGGGAGATGATACAAAAGAGAATTTCAAGGATTCCAAAACATCTGAAGCCCTAATTTCTCTGCTCTACAATACTGTCCCTGCTCCTGCCACCATGAAAAAAGGAGATGCTCTTTAAAACAAAATCAACAACTATGTTTTGAAGTCACCTGCCCTCCCTCTTTCTTTTTGGTGCAATTAAAGGCATGATGCCAACTTTTCAACAATGAGGCTTGTTGCTCTGGCTGAAGCACGTCTTACTCTCCCAGAAACGAGCCATGACACTCAAGGGTGGCATCTGGAGGGAATGTCTCGCAGCAGGGTGTGGCCAGCACTCCCAGTGCCCTACACACAGCAGGCGGTGAGCCCGTGCCAAGCTGCTTTTTTGAAGTTCACAGCCAGGGAATTTATAACCATGACACAAGAGGCCTGGCACACCAACAACAGCAGGTAACGACAGCATCTCTCCCACCCTTGACCCCACTGAACCTGTAGCTGAAATCCCCAGCACATGGGCACTCAGACAAAGCCAGGCTCTTTTAAACACACTAAACATACTGTGAGAAAGGGCAGTTCTACACCTCACATTAGAAGAACAAACTTAGTTTTATTTTTGCCAACACCTTATTTTTCTGTTACCCAGAGTGACCAGCTCTCCTTCACGGTTAAAATATAAAGAGGTAGAAAGGTACTCCCAGCTGCAACCTCATTTCAGCAGAACAACTTACCCATCCAGCACAGTGTGACCTGTTCCTTCACAGCACTATCTGTGTCACTCTCTGCTGGCCTCAAAAGCAGACCAGAGAGGACAATGCACAACATCAGCTACTACTGCTCCAGCCTGATTTAATAATTTCAAGGCAAGAGTGAAATACCGCCTCAAAATTATTTGAATGAAAAAGCTTCAGTCTCATAGATAACATGATTTTAGTACATATACTTCCTCTCTCCAGTAAAAATCATTTATGCTGCCATCATTATTATCCTTAGTATTATCTTTCACTGAACGTCCATCTACAAATTCATTAACTTTTTTGAGACAAATCATTGGCATCCTAATCTTCTGATTCCCATGAAAGACTCACTTTCAAGATACAATTGCAGCTGCCCCACACTGCCAGTTACTGTATCATACACGTCTTAAAATTCTGTAATCAGCATCCACCAGGTGCCGTATCGCATTCAGCACACCACAGTCAGTCAATACAGACATCCCCAAACACACCAAGGCTGGTTTTGTCAAATGTTTTATTGAGTGTAGACATCTGGAGTACTGTAAAACATGCATTATCTGTAGATTCAAAAAGGAGCAAGCCACATTGTCCTCACTGTCAAACGTGTCAGGCTTGGCATACATGATGGAGATTAATGAAGTATCATGAGAGTAATATGGTTTCCGAAAAGCTTCTACAATTTGGAGTAGGGTCTTAATCGTTTGAAATGCAAAGCTGTTCACATTTAGTGAACTTGCATGTTTGCTGGAGGTGCCATATTTTAATTCAAAACAAACAAGAATAATTTCACTGGGGGAAGGGAGGTTCCCTAGGTAGAAACTGTATGCTTTTTGTTTCCAGATATTCCAATTCCAAATAAAAATTCATATGCTTTTTGAAGCAGCACAGTTCATTTCTGAGTGAACAACATCTGATATTCATTTCTTCTTGGGCTGTTGAGGTGTATTAAATTTAAAGAAGATAATATCTCCATCCTCCACTACATAATTTCTGCCTTGTTGTCTGTATTTTCCAGCAGCCTGTAAATGAGACAGACAAAAGGAAAATCGATTATTTCATTAGACATTTTACAGTATTTTCAAATGGCAATTATTTAAATACATTTTGGTAAAGAGATGGTAATGCTTCAGCTTCAGAGTTTGACAGTCACAATACTCCTCAGTTTGACATCACTTGGTTTGACACACATATAAAATATATATAAAAGTAATTTAGCCTCCACTGGATCTGCAGTGCTTAAAATGCACCTGCAGTATATATAGTGGTAGAGCCTGGCAAGATAAAGGACACTAAAACAGTTGTTTTTTTTTTTTTTCAATTTGGCTTTCTTTTCCTTCGGGTGAAAACGCTGCAGATGGCAAACACTGGTGGCAGGGACATAAAGCAGCGTTGCTGGGAAGGGTGGTCAGCGTCAGTCCTTGCCATGGCTGCCCGAGCAGCGGGACAGGAGCGTCCTGCCACCACTGACCATGGGGACACTGCAACAGCCACAGCTGCGCCTGACTCGGGCTGCCAGTGGGGCTCTCCTGTCTGCTTGCGCCCACATAATGAAGGGCTGAGGAGCACAAAATGCAGGCTCGGCTCTTCTGTCAGAGATTTCCTTTAGAAGGCATTTGCTTCAGAAGGACAGATAGAAGAGCGGATAGGCTGTGAAACCAGGATACAGGGAAAAGGCACATGGACCAAAGGCATGAAAAGAAAATTCGTTATTAAAATGCTGTATTTGAGGAGAGCAGAAAATAGGCAAGGAATCTATTAAATATCAGTACTTTCTGCATTCGAATTTATTATTATATTTTTCTACTGTTATTTCATCACAATTAAACCCAGTATTACAGAGGCTGTGGCATTAGGCCTGACAGGCTGGGCGGGAGGTGGTCTGTGGAAGCATTTATCTTGAAAAGTGTCTACAATATGGAAAAGTTGAGAGCTTCTGCTTTAGTTCAATAACCATTCCTGTTTTGAAGTTTTCTCTTGCAGGAGAAAGTGCTTCCATGCAAGACCTCACTGTGCCATTATTCTCAATGACACTATCACAGTGGTGGCATGCTAAGATCCCATTACAGGAAAGCTGTTAACTAATGACCTTAGTTGCTGTAGAACAGATCAGATTAATGGTACACAGTTAACTTAGACACCTTTCTTTCACAAAACCTGCTCTGTAAAGCAACCCATTTCCCCGTATTGCTGCCTAGAAATTTAGAGGCTTGATAACCTTGTTGTTGCCATTCCTTATTTAAACGTGGTTCCCAGTGATGCTGGCCTATGGAAAACTGCAGCTAAGATAGCCCCAACAATAAATATATACTGAAATAGTAATTGACCTTACCCCACATGACATTATTGATACATAAGAAACAGTACTTTGCAAATGTTTTCTTATTTCTTTTGGAAATCTGTTTAGACTGTAAAAGGTTTTCTTTCAAGTTCTTTCCTTTGAAGATCCTAATAATGCTTCAAGTCAAGAGTAATTAGACAAATTGATGGCATAAATACTAATAAAACAGTGCTGTTTTATTAGTATTTATAAAAATCATCACAAAACATAAGCTGCAGGCACAGGTACAAGAAACATTTTACCATTGAATACATATATTACTCACAAATATTTGTAGAAAAAACTGTCCTCCACAAAGTAATACAACAGATTTTTTTAGCACAGTAGTGCAAACTATCAGTGTGGCATAGACTTCTTTAATTAAATACATTTTGATATACTAATGTAAGTTTACGTATTTTTGTTACCAGTTTACAGTTAATTAAAAGTGACAGTGTTCCTTTAAATTCTCTAGAGACCATTTAATCCATTTCCATTGCTATCAGAAACACTGGTTGAAAAAATCAATACCCATTTGTGAATCTTGAGTATGTATTAAACAAGACACGTCTAACCAGTTCATTTGCACTTGAAAGCAGCCATCTGTAGAAGCCAGCTTTGCCTAAGCAGATATGATTGCTAATAATGTGATATCCCTGTAGACTACAAAGCCCACACAGAGCTATTCAGTGTATAGTTCACAGCACTGGCATTAAATTAGTTATGCTGTATTGGTGTTAAACACACACGAAATCAAACTTAAAAATCGATCAACTTGATAACATACAAAGCAAGCAACTCCCATTACCACTGTTATTTAAGATGACTCCTAAAAGCGCCTAAATTCACTTTTGAAATTTACCAGCGATATAAAAGTAATTAGTAATGTCTACGGCATGAAACATTGTATTAAATGCAAATTTAAAAGACCAGAGGAATATGACACTTTATTTCTAAGAACAAGGTTTTTCCTAATCTTGATTTTAAAACTGAGTAACAAATGCAAATCTGCTTGTTTTACATCTACATCATAACAACAAAAAATTTAATCCTCAAATATGATTTGAGCACGGAAGTTTGATTTTTAGAATCTCACATTGTGAAAAGCAAATAAAAATGCACAAGTAAGATGCTGATTAATTTAATAGGTGTTAACTGATGCAGCCTCTCAGGGAAAACACTCATATTTGAGCATCAAAAACTGATGGTGGCAAAATTTGAATCTGTTACGTAAAGTGGTTTCTGACTGCAGAATATTAGATTTATTTATAGCTGTGGTTTCCCTTTACAACTACAACTCCACTTCCCTTTCATAAAGCAGTTCACATGCCGCAACGAACCAATTATATGGGATTTTTTTTCCCTCACTTCCTGGGGTTCAAACAAACCTATTAAAGTCCCGCTGCTCAGTATGATCTTCCTTAGTGATACCACTGAGAATAGGCTGAATTTGAAATCATAGTTTTGCATACCTTTCAAGCTATCAAATAGCAAACAATAAAGCCAAACCTTTTAAATTCTTTAACACATTATTGTGTGTAGGAACCTTCAAATACTGAGACTGAATAAATCAAACTAATGTGCTGTGTAATTGCAATTTCATAAAATACAAATCTTAAGAAAACGTCAAAAATGCCAAATGCGAAATCAAATGTGTATGAAATAAAGGTAAGTTTTTCTGTTTAAAGAAGGAGGAAATAATGCATTAGCAATGCAGAGAAGAACAGCTTTCCTTATGACATTTTTTGCCACGTACAAGTTCATTTCATATTTAGTAATGTCAAATCAGATATAATTTGTCAGCTCTAAAAGGGCACAACTTTGGGCACCCGAGCAGTCTCTGCCCTCTAGTGTTGAGAAAGCAGATGAAACTCTTCTCTATACAAGTCTCACCACAAAGAAGCGTAAGCTCAAGGAAAAAAGTTTTCCATTACATATCTTTACTGTCTCTTCAGCACACAGTAGCCACCCTGAATGATCAAAGTATGGCATGGCATTTCTGAGTAAGACATCAAAGGACAGTTGAATAAAATACATAAATTGTAAATTTTAAGATCCTAATTATGCTTAACAGAGCCTAGAAGTGGAACCCACTAATTCTGAAAAAAGGGTACAATTTTATAATATAGTATTTTCTTAACCATTTGCATCTGACATTTTTAATACCTTTGTTCAAAACAAGATGACACATTTTTAGAAGAAACATTTTTCTGTTTCATGTTTCCTTTCAGAAGTGATTCAAAAATCTCTCTCATCTTAAAAATCTGACTTTTCAAAAACAAGTCAGTTTTAAAGCTTATTAAATTCTGAACGTAAATCTGTAAAGAGAGAGAAGAACACCCCAACACACTAGCACAACATTTGGTCTCAGTGCTGACATGTAGTCCATGCACTGTTATATCTTGGGTACTGAAATAGTTGCATTCCTGTCCAGTGAGTTGGTGCATTTGAACTCTTTCTTAAGTAAAAGATGAAAATGAATTTTGGTCTATTGCTAGAGGTGACTGAAGATTCACTTAGCATTAAGAACTTTTTTCCAGTGAAAAATCAGATTTGAAATGGAAAAATGCCACATCTGGAGGGAGAAGAAAAAGATGGGGAGCTCACCTTGACAGCAGCCTCTGAACCTCCTTCTTTAAAATCTTCATATTTCATTACTTCAGCCATAATGAATCCCTTTTCAAAATCTGTGTGAATCTTCCCTGCTGCCTGAGGAGCCTTCGTCCCTTTCTGTCAAAGGAAAGACCAGAAGAAAATTAATTGCATTTAAGAAGATTGATTGCAGGAAAGAGATTTCTTCTTTTTCATATGCTTTCAGGTTCTGCTGAAACTTTGTTTCATATCAGCTAAAATGTCACACATGCAGCTGTGTGATCCTCAGTACTGGGACACAGACAGTGCCTTCGTCACAGATAAACCAACCGACATTAAAGATCAGCAGCTGTTTTCCCTAATAGATATCAACAGCAGTATTGATTTTGCAAGCTATGACTGTGTTTTGTTGTGAGATTCACTTCGACCTCTAGCTTTCTACACAGAAAGTGAGGAAGATGAAGGTTTTTTAATAACTTTAAAATCTGAATTACTCAAGACTTTCTCTTTCATCCAAATAATTTCAATTAAAGATAACATTCATGGCAAACAACATTTGCAATGAGAAATGACATGGATGTCAAGCCACACACATTAGCTTATTTTTATTTCAGAATAATTTTAATAAGTTTGATATAGAACAAACTGAGTATTCTTACCAAAACATTAACAACTGAATCACTAAAATATAAAAAATCACAGACAACTATACAATAATTTAAGTTTATGCAATAGAGGAGAATGCATTATAGCTGCATGCTTTAAATTACAAGGACATACATTCTGTGCACATACAACCGTGGAGAGAAATTTGAGCAATAATGGTGACCTAAAGGCTGCTTAATAAAGCATGTTAAAGTGCTAAGGAGTCTGACACTGTAAAGCACAGTTTTTACAATAAAAGATGTATTGGGTTAATATGGCTACTCACTGATGCTTACCTGACTAAATATCTTTGCACATTAAATCAAAGATACTCACAATCAGTCTTAAGATAAACCAGCTTTCAAATTCTCTAATAAAGAGCAAGCACTTCTACTGAAAACAGTGGAAATTCACAATGTGCTTTTAAAAACCGTGGCAAGAATCAGAACAACAAAACTCCTGCTTTTATATTATTTTGGTCGCTATTTCAGAGACTTTACAAGCAGTTATCATGTAAACAGAGATGAGGAGAAAAAGCTAAAAAAACCCCACACATGCTTACAAGAAAATAAGTTTAATGTGCTAAAACACATACACAAACATCTGTAGAAGTACTATTAAAAATATAAATTTACAGGAAATTATGTTGATTAATGAAAACAAATTAATTCCAGTGAATGAAATTAAATACAGCACTGAAACTCATTGCACAGCCCTAAATACACTGATGAAAAAATAGAAGCTCAAAGCTCAAACTGCACCTCCAAAAGTTGACATCGTTATAATTCTTAAGAGTTTGCAACTGTACACATTCCAAAAATATTTTTTCAGTATTGATCTTTATATTAAAACATATTAACATTCAAAGGCAAACCACTACAGCTCAGCCCCTGCTGTGCTCTGGGAATAAATTAGTTGATGTCTATGGCTATAACCCTTCTACATCAATATTTAAAACACATAATATCGTTTTAGGCATTACATAAGTTCCCAGAAAAACATATAAAACTATCAAAATAAACTAGGTCTAAATATCAAAGTCAGTAAAAGACCTAAATTACTGCAAACTGATTTTAGGATTTGAAGTCCAACAGTGTATCCATGAGGAATATAATGACGTTATATTGCTTTTATTGCTGAAAATGTAATCCCAGCAAAGCACAGGAGGAATGAACCATCCGCAACCCAAACAAACTTAGTGAATACAAAATGAAAAGCAACATCAATTTCACTGCAGACAAACCCAGTCACACAGATTAAGCAAGCACAATACTGGTACGTCTTATCTCTGACCACAGGAGGAGGGTAGACAGATTCTACAGGATGAAGAAATTCAGACTATGTAATAGGCAGAATCAATTGTTACCTGCCTCAATCAATGCAGCTCCACTTTCACTGTTCAGCAGCTCACAAATAATTAAAGTTATCCTGGACAAAAACCTCATCTGTAATGACTAGCTAACCGCCACCATGACAAACTTCAAAGTCAGTGATATCAATCTGAATTCAATAGTGTGGAACTGGATATAGCTGATGAATAAGTATGAATCTTACCCTGATGGTCCATGCACGCACTTCATCTGGGCCTGCGGTGAAAAAGTATTCTAGTTGGAGTGCTGCATATCCAGCCTTAATGATCTTTGCTAAAGCACTGAAAAAAAAAGGGGGGGGGAAGGAATCCAATTCATTCAGAATATACACATAAAACAGCTAAATGCTCCAAGTAATCAATTTATGTGGACAGACATCACATATTTTGAAGATGCCACATCTACTTTTAAACAGAGCAGTAATTGCAGTAGCCTTTCATTTTTTATCACTCTCCTCAGAAGAACTACTCTTTTACTTCAAAATCATAAAGATAGTATTTTGATTTGTTTATTTGCAGGCTACAGAAACATGGGATAAATATAAACCACCCTATCAGGCAGCACTCTTGTCTCATGCAGTTTTCAGGACTCCAGGTCATGAAAGCGTATCTGTTTGACTGAAATTCAATATTGAAACAATTTATTATAGTTCTTCAGAAAATTATGGCAAAATTTTCTCCACTGTCCTTATTCCCCATGGATGATGAAACAGTTTTGGTGATCGTTCCTTCTCAAAAATATACATAACTAATACCTATGTTATAATTAAAACACTGTACAGAGATGACAGATGACAGTTAAAAACTTAATTTAAAATAAATCTTTTCACTCTGTCTCATGGTAAAGAAAGGAGAAGATTCTCTCTTTATAATGGTAATTACTCTGTCATTTATTATTCTATCAGCGCAAGCAATTAAATTACTGCAAGGAAATAGTTGATAATAAAGTGTAGGGAAAATGAATGCTAATTAACCTTTGTGTCATGTTCTCTTCCAGATACTTCTGTTTCTCCTCAGCACTCATATCTTGCAACTTGAGTTCCAAGGCCCCACTAAAAGGAATGACCAAAGCACCCGGGTCGTGCTTGTCCACCCACTCTTTAATTTTTATCAACCTGTAGACAACAAAGGGCACAACATTATCTTGTAGTGCATGCATGGCTGTACCACATTCATTATTATCAAGTAGCACATACATATTCATAAGAATTGCACCGATTTATGATGCCATCTTTTTGTGTATTGCTTTCCAAGGTCAAGGCATTAACAGGCAGCAATTGCTTCAGGTGTACTCCATTAACATTTCACTGTTTCTTGGTTTCTGTTTGGCATTTCATCTATCAGAAATAGGCATAATTTGGGGCAATAACTAGGTGTTTGGTAGAGGTTAAATACTTGCAATCTAAAAAGTGAATAAAACTTTCTGAGAGAAAAATGTACTTCCAAGAATTATATTTATCAAATGTGGCAAAATTGAGGGCCTTCAGTTTTTTCTGACTTTTTTTTTTTAATTAAAAAAGCCCAAAACTCAGTAGCTAAGACTGCTGACATTATCAGATAGAAAAGAACACCACACTCCTATATAGCAAGCTGCACCTGCTTTTTCTGTGTATTGATCTTGGAGTATCCCATAGCTGATCAATACAGGACCATGTTTCTACTGGTTTTTCCCACCTTTCTACAGTTGTCCCAGGAAAAAGCTTCTGGCTACTATATTATGATTATTTTTAAATAAAGAAAAAAAATTACTATTCATCTTCAATAACTGGCAGCATTTACAATAGTTTGCTGTTCATCTTTTTTTTTTTTTTTTTTTTTTTTTTAGTTGAATGAAACAAAAAATTCAGAGCTACAAACTTACGGTGTTCATTTCTGAATGTTTATTACCCTATAAAGATAAAAAAAGTGGCAGCCTGCTGGCAGCCAGGAGGGCCAACCCTGTCCTGGGGTGCACCAGGCACAGCACTGACAGCCAGGCAAGAGATGTGATTGTCCCGCTCTGCTCTGGGGCAGCCTCACCTCGGGTGCTGGGGGCAGTTTTGGGTGCCACAATGTAAGAAGGTTATAAAGCTCTTAGAGACTGTCCAAAGGAGGGGAACAGAGATGGTGAAGGGCCTTTAGGGGAAGTTGTGTGAGGAGCAGCTGAAGGCACCGTGTCTGTTCAGCCTGGAGGACACCAAGGAGAGACCTCAGTGCAGTTACAGTTCCCTCATGAGGGGGAGAGGAGGGGCAGCACTGATCTCCTCTCTGTGGTGACACCAGTGACAGAACCCAAGGGAATGGCCTGAAGTTGTGTCAGGGGAGGTTTAGGTTGGGTGCTCAAGTAAGTTCCAGACCGACAATGCTCTTAGGCACATGATGTGACTCTTGGGGATGCTCTGTGCAGGGTCAGGAGCTGGACTCAATGATCCTTCTAAGTCCCTTCCAACTCAAACTATTCCGTGATTCTGAGAAAACTTTAGAGCACTGGATGGTGTTTAAAAAAATCTTTAAACATTAGCATCATACTCATGACTGCAAGTATTTACTGTAAATTTAAGGGAGACATTTATAAATTATCTGGGAGGAGTTCACTACTGTTAACAGGACACTATTTCTTAACAGGTATGAATGGTAAGAATGACAGCTCTATGCTCGGTAAGCAAACACAGGAGCCACGGGAATATTTCCTGTACACGAATAATCAAATTACAAACCACAGCACTTTGGGTGCCAGTGATGTTTCAGACCTGAAGCACCCACCATACAGCACAGGGCTTTATGCTTGCTGAGTTCTCTTTCTTAGTCCTGCTAATCTGCAAGATTTAGACTAAGGTTTTAGCTGCTATTATACTAAAGTGCTTTGAAATCGTGGCCTGCAAACCTTTAAATAATCAATGCAAATGTCACTTCAGAAAAAAATGAACTGAACCACAAGTTCATCAACACACATTTGTCAAAGAAAATAGCAGGGGATCAGAGCTATTATGAGATTAAGTGCATGGCCGACTGAGTAGGGTTTTAGATGGGACAAAGAATATAGAAGTTCACTCAACAGTTTTCACACGTTTGTTATATAAGGCTGGTCTTCTATCATTTACTTATGTAAATACCCTGTCAATGTTTTTCAATCCTTATTATACTAATCTTTTCTTGCTTCCAGTTATCCAGTGAAAACACGGTCTGGTATCCAGGACTGATACTGAAACACTATTGCCTTCAGAAACATCTGAACTGAAAATCACAATTAAGATGTGTTTCTCAATGTGACATCTGACATTTAACAGCATTTCTAAAACTAACACTTGTAGTTAACTAATTTATTTTGGCTAACAAATTGGGTATCAAAGTTCAGAGCTTATAAATGCCAACATTTTACAGAAAACATATCTCAAAATGAATCTACAATTCGTAAGTGTACTTCAACATATGTGCATACATCCTTTATAGATTTTTTTTTAGGAATTATCTAATGCTGGTCTCTAGATTCATTAAATAATGTGCCAAGTAAAGAAAGATGGAATGAAATGTGTAAACTTGTAAAAGTGAAATGAACATGGAAGTATTATCAAAAATTGGATTCAAATTCTGTTTGGTAAATATGGTCATCATAACTAATAAACTAAGAACTATTGTGGAACAACAAGATAAGAAATAATTACTTTGGCTAAAACACCAATTCAGAATAATAATAGTCTTAGACTGTCATTTTAACAGCTTTTCTATTGAGTCCTTAGAGGGATTATTTGCATTCCTCAGGTATTCTATTGTACGATTCAGATGAATAAAGACTTACAAATCATTCCTCTACCGCCAGTGTGAGACTTTGATCCAGTGAATACACCATTGTACCTTAACTATAATTGGCAAAAAACCTGACAGTGTAGAGCATCACAAGCTTAATAACAAAGGAGAATATCTCAAAGTGTTGACAGACGATCTTCATAATGCAGGAGCAGAGCTGGTACATTTTAGCAATAAATGAGCACTGAGGTCTAAAGGTCTCTGAAGTGACTGACATCAGACCTGCTACAGCCTCACTAAAAGAATGAGGTACTGCATCCCACTCTGTACAGACAGTCAGGTTCTCTGCCCGAGTCTTTTACTTTTGTGACTTTCAGTGTCACAGGAATTACTAAAAAGTACCAAGGAATTCCCCTAAATGCGATCAAAATAAAGAAAATAAACAAAAAAGTAAACACTCAAATATAAATATTGATATATTTCAAATTCACGTTTTCCACAAAGCAGAATGCTTAACTAATGATCAATAAAATAATAGTACACATTTGCCTTCTTGTTAGGGATAACCAAGTGTGCCAAACAAAACAAGATGGTCTTAACAAATGGTAACAATTAATGTCAAAGTCTGTTTTATTTGAGCACATAATTTTTCCAAGGAAAATTACGTATGTCTGTAAAAGGACAGCAATAGTACACTCATTTCGAGCCTTTTTTAAGAGAAGCAAATCCTGGAGTATCTCTCCATTATTTGATGCTATACTCGAAAATGAATAATGAAGAATACTGGATTTTACACTTAAAGACTTTTGACACTTAAAAACCACCACCACACACTAAAACATAACAAAATGAGAAGTAAGAAACCAAAAAGTAAAACTAGCAGCACCAATGACCATGATTAACAGCTGAAACTACTTTAAGAAACAAGGAACTGCTGGATATGAAAACCCTTCTTAACAAAGTAAACCAAAAACTAAGTGAAAACAGTGTTGAAGTGTGGGATTTCTGCAACATCCAACAGACTTTCCCGATTGGGGTAGCTTGGTTCCTCCCTTCTCTGTGGAGAGGAGTGTGCCAACAGCAGCTACAGAGGGCTCCTCAACTGAAGTGTGACAGATGCCAGAAAACAGACAAAATATCTTTTCTGGAAAAAAATACAGACTCAAGAGAAAGCAAGACATCCATTCATTCTGTAATGACAAACAGAAAAGCATATTATGACTGTGTAAAAGCCTGACACAAGAACAAGACCAAGGCAAGTACAAAACCAGACCTCATCAACTTGCAAGTGAAGGCAGTACTCAAAATTGTGATCAGCGAAAACACTGAAGAGGAATTCAGATGCTCATTTCCACCTAACACTGTGACTGTTATTTGATAAGGACATAAGAAATATCAGCAGCATTATCAGTGTACCTAGTAAACCACAGGTGCCAGTGGCTTCAAGTGCAGATGGATCAGAACAACTACCAGAGTTAAACCCTGATCTTAAATCAGGATGCAGAAGACCTTGGAGAAAGGTTTAGAAATGAGGGCACTCCACTGAGAAGGCCAATAAGCAAAGAGCACCAGAAATGAGAGTTGTACAGAAGGGGGTGCCTTCACTTTAAAATGGTGATGCTTACTGAGGCAGAAAAAACCAAAACTGGCAGCCAACCAAAAAAAAAGGTATAAAAGTTGCAGAACATACATTACCTACAAATCAATATTTGAGAGAGTTTCACATGAGAGATCCAGCTGGGAAGAGAGACAGAGTTGAGATGAAAATCTGAAGTAGTGATGGAAGAGAGAAGCTGCAGAGAAAGCTTAAGCTCAGTGGACACCAGACAAGATGATCTGAAAAACTGACCCCTGAGAAGAAAGGTGATTTGTGAAAGTATGCTTTTGTACAAGCAAGACAAAAAAACCCATCTAACTAATGGAAGAGAAACAATTCTACCTCTGTTCTACACCTGAACTATGAGTGGAAAATGGCAGAAACAAAAGAGCACGGCAGGAAAAAAATATCAGGCAGCACAAGAAGGAAAGAAACAAATGGAGGTAAGTAAGGTCAAACCCAATGACCAAAACTTACAAAAGACTGAAAAAAAGATCCACAGCTAGGAACAAGAACAAGAGGACTTAGAAATTCCAACAGGCCCTTCCTGTTGGCAGTTCTGAGCAATACTGATTTTTAAAGGCTTCTAAACTCAATCTGTTTAGTGCTTGCTCCCTATTGAAGTTTACCATAGGTGGAGCTTAAGCCACTTTTATTTTAGTTAAATTGAGCCTATATGCTGTGGACTGAGAATATACACTGTCTATTTATCTATTATAAATTTGAGGTAGTTTTTATTTTGAGCCTTCCTTATAAGCCACATATTACTTCTAACTTTGAACCTTTTTGTTTAGACTCTCTTCAACTGGTCCATAAGTTTTTGAAAGCACACAGTACCCAATGCACTTCTCAGGGCTTTCAATAATAGTATCTTATAAACATTAAAAATAACTAGAGGATTAATTAATTTTTCAGGTTATTTTCCTGTTTATTAAACCCAGTCTAGCATTTGCTTTTTTTGTGACAGCACTGCAACATTATCTCATGCTCAGGTTATAACTTAATGTGTGACCCCATTTGACTAGCTATTCTTAATACTATGTTTGCATAGTTAATTATTCCTGTATAAAATCCTTCTCAGGAGTTGCACCGTGGCTATTTTTTCCTAATGATTTATTCTATTTCTCGAGATGCCTCTAAGTTCTATTTTTGTTCTACACATACATGGACATCTCCTAGATTGGGGGTCATCCAGAGATTTAACAAGAGTGTTCACCATCCAGCTCATTAATAGAAATACGTAACAGTATTCAACCAGTAGCTGCTTCTGCAGATCTCATAATGAGATAGTCTTTGTTTGGAAAGTGAACCACTGATTATCATGCTTTGTGTATTATTTTCCAACCAGTCTTGCACATTCAACTTCCAGTAGTTTCCATCTAGCCAATATTTCCTATCTTGTTTATGAGAATGTTGTAAGGCACTGGAACCTTTAAAGGCTTAACAAAAATCCCACCATGCAGTGTATCTTTTCGCTATATGCAAGACCATTAAATTTACCACAAACAAAATATTAGACTCATCTGACAATCTAGGTACGTAATGAATTTGAATGTCAACATAAATTTGTGAAGACAACTGGGTTGCTTTTAGGGGATTAAAAATCGTTGAATTGTTCCAACATTTTCCTTGAAATTAAAGGAAAAATCATTGACTTAAAATATCTTGTTTCTTCTCTCCTCTCTGTGGATTTCTTTTGTCTTTTGAAACCTCATCCACTATGAGGTTTCAAATGAAACCACAAATTATCTAAAATGATGCTGAGTTAGACAAGAATTGTTTCTTTTCCCACATCCCAAAACCGTGACGACCACTAGGTTTAGTTGATTTGGTAGGATGGGAGAGGAAGACCCGATCTACCTAAGCACCAGTACTGCATGACACAGTGCCTAGGTGATGTCCTTCCCTTCTGTTCTGGTAGCGTGCAGAGATTCTATGGAGATCAGGTCCCACTGCTCTTAGTGCTATGCACAGATGAGGATAATATGGACATGTATTCTTACAGAGATCAGAAACAGTCACAGCTTCAGTAAGCTTTCATTCCAAATTTCTACAATTAATGAAGGATGGGATGGTAAAAATAACAGAACAAATGTATATAATGACTCTGTATCACAGAAAGTGTCTGTGGCAGAAGTGAAGAAGCGGAAGAGGAAAGCACAGGTGGTTGTCACTCTGCTGTATTGGAGCACCATGCTCTAACTCATTATTGCTTCCTGCCTTTCTCTGAGTATCCCTTTCTTCTTGCATTACATAAGGAGAACGGATGACTAAACAGGAAAACATTAAGGAGTAAAAAGGTACCTTCTTCCTCACCATGATAAGCTTTTTATGAAGATGACAAATCTACAGTAGGTTTGGGAGTACCTGTCACAGACCTCAGCAATCACCTCTTAAATCATCAGCACTGCTTATAGGTTTCTTTTTTTTTAAATTCCCTGTTCCCAGCTGGCCAGAGGAAACACAGCAATCCTTCAATTTCAAAAAGCCCTTTCCCAGTCCTCACCTGCAAATGCTTTCTAGTAACAGTTCAGAACAAAAGCATTGCCTCCACACACTGGGCTGCTCTCTGGCCATGAGCCACTCCTCAGGATAAGAGCTTGAGTAACTCAGTACTGCATTTATCCTGCACATCCTGAACGCTTTAAGCTCCTTCCCATAGTCCGAAGTCCGTATCACCTCCAGTATTTACTTAGTCACTGCATCCACCTGAACCTTACAAGAGGCCAACGTGGAGAACCCATCTCATGTG
Source organism: Brachypodius melanocephalos (assembly GCA_013398615.1). NCBI lineage: Eukaryota > Metazoa > Chordata > Aves > Passeriformes > Pycnonotidae > Brachypodius > Brachypodius melanocephalos. Next base: position 2,122,046 of record VZSR01000205.1, read on the forward strand.
TTCAGTATCACTCTCATTTCCTAACACAGATCGACTCGAGCCTCAAAAGAGAAAGAGCCCTTAATATTCTTTACCTTTTAGGGACTTGCACACATCCCATGATCACTGGAATCTAAAGATAGAATGGGCACATGAAATATCTCATTCTACTAGACCCAGATTTCACATTTTTAAACTTCATTGTAATTTCAACTTATACTGTATCAAAAAAAGAAACACAGAGGTTCCCGACCAACACTGTCGTTTGGCATTTATTATAGATGGGTTTATAACTCCTTGACAATATCCTTTGAAATGTAAGTAATCCCAGGTTCTCTACCTCATGTGTCAAAGCAAGTTCTTCCAAAGCCTTGATCTGTATCATGGCCATTATCTTTAATCCCCAATAATTTGCAAAATCATTTGTTAGATGGGGTTGATTAGTATTGGACCTACTATTTTATTCAAGTTCCTCACTTCTCCAGAATTAGCCTGTGGGATCTTAATGGCAGAGCCTCTCCAGATCAAAGAATTTACATGAATGTTCTCTTCCTCTCTCTATCAGCTGGTAAAAATTACCCTAAGTATTGAAATTGCGAGAGTCAAGCATTACTACAATAAGAATATTTGATTTAAAATAAACCCTGCTTATTCCCCCCTGCACCATTGGGCCATTAACAAATACTTACTCGCATTTTGTGACCACACAACAGTACAATTCTATGTTTCAGGAAGCAATTTTAATGAAATGAGTAATGAGAATCACAGAAGCCGGTGACACTAGGCTAAGTTGTGGGGTTGATGAAAAAAAAAATAATCAAACTTGCTATGTGGCTGGAATATGCAACTCAAAAAAGAGAAATTAATTTTGGCATTTATCCAGAGAAAGAACATCTCCTAAACTCTCAGTATAACAACAAAAGTGTTTAGTTGAATGGTTAATACTCAACCTAGAACAATTCAAAGAATACAAGGCTTTATTTCAGACCCCTGATTTAGATACTTAATCTCGCTCTGCTCCCTATATAGTTAATGAAGTAGGAGGCTCTTCTGAGGGCAATTCAGAGTACTTAAATTAGGGCTCCCTTCCTCATTTTCTTCTAAAAGCATCTCCCCTCTCCTCTCTTCATAGGCTGCTTTAGAAACTAACCCTCACCTTATATGCCTAAGACATTCACATAAAATTATGTGATTTGCCTTGGTCATGCCTCCTGCTGATAAACTTCCCCAAAATAATGTCTAATAAATACAACAGCATATACTGTACTGTCATATGAACATGTTCATGTCCAAGTAAGAGACTAAATGAGTTCAGGATTTTCACAGTGTGCAGAGATGCCTTGTATGAAATGTACTTCACTAATTTGAAAAGCTGTCACAAAAATGTTCAATTCCACAGACACAGTCTGTTTACCTGTCTAAACTATAGTGAAATGAAAAAAAATTAGCCATGTCTGAATCATCTACTAAAACATACTTGTCCTAAGGGAACAGTAACTTTGATTTTTTTCAGAAGCCAGAATAAGTATCTGGATCAGTGTCATGCTTCATTTATCTGACAGACTAAAGGATCCATCAGACACAGAGATTTTTAAGGCTGAAAATGGAATGACAAAGTAAATTTCTCTCAGAAGTAAATAATCTTTTTCTGTGGATGGGTGTGCACAAAACATTTTTATTTGCAAGTACAAAATGAAAATCTGATTTATTATAAAACTGTTCATTTACCTATCTTAATTTTTGTATCAGCTATGGGATTAGGAAGCATTCAACACCCTCAGCAATTTCACCAATAAAAACCCAATTTGACTGAAAAGAACTCCACCTTGAAGCACCATCACCAGTGCTCTGTGGTATGCTTTACCCTTACAAACACTAGCACTAACAATGGGATCAAAAAGTCAAATCTAAAAAGCAATCTACTTTTATTTTTGTGACTTAGCCCAGACACCATTTTTCAATAGAAAGTCAGAACATACGCCCAAAAACATACTAATTCATGTTCAGTCTCTTCTGAGTAAAGAAAAGGCCCCATGTGTGGTGGCAAACATGATAGTTGTCAACATAAATGAAAATGTTCATGAATAAAAAACAGGCTGTTATAAAGAGCTAATTATAATATTACTATCAATTGCTAGCTTGCGCTTGCAAATCTTTCATATCATATAAATGCATTGTTTTTGACGTTTCTCTGTAGCTAAACATCACATCATTTCACTTTTTCAAAGTAGTTCAAACATGCATGGGATATACTATAAGGAATGCGATCTGATGTACAGTTACACTGAAAAGAAAAACTATGACATAAATATGCAGTTTAAAAATGTAAAACATTAATCATCTCCCAAGTAAAAAAAAAAAAAAATCTAGACTTCTAACAGCCTCAATAAAATTATTTCTACTTTCTGTATATTCATTCTTGCTATCCAAAACAGCAGTTGAAAACACTTCAACCAATTACGCAAGTGATGACTAAAATAGTACATACATCCAAAGCCCTACTGAGAATTATTCAACTTGTGTCCAGATGCTTTCTTATCATTAGAAAGGCTGTTTATTTGCTTCAAGCAATCACCTACACTCTTCTAGCACATAGAGTTTGAGAAATGTTTCAGTAACAATGAACACTTCAGTGCCATCTTCCATGAAAAGCACTCTTCTTATTTTAATGCTCACATGTTTTCTTCTGTTTTAGAAGCAGCATAGAATTTAAGTTTGGAAAAGACCTGCTCAACAGGGAAGAGCCCTAGTAAGTAACAGATGGTTAAAAGTAGACCTAGTCAAAGGAAAAATACTAAAAAATCATATTGGGCAGTTATTCTGGGACATGATGGTCTATACATTTCTCCACCAAAGAGTCACCTAATCAACATATACAACACAATTTTAGTCTTAGTTTGGTTGAGTAATGACACCATCAAAGAAGAAATGATGACAGAAAATAACCTTGGGTAAACACAAGTAATTTGGTTTAAAGGAAAAAATAAAGCATGTCTTGATAAATTTATTCTCTCATTGATATGACATATGATTTTCTGTGCAGGAGAAATACATCTATAAAGTATTTGATAGGGTGCTGTGTGTAAAACTACTCAATTCAGCTGGAGAAGAAGGGAAAGTGGATTTGTAGAGACTGAAGACTGAGCAATGCACTGGATATGGTAACAGGAGAACAAATTAATCTTTTAGGGTACTAAATCAAACTTCACCAGGATCAAACTTAGGACTGATCGTGTTAAATGTATTAATGACCTTGACACAAACATTAGTTGCATGCAAATTTTATGTTCAATACAGGAGCAGGAGACATTTTCCTCAAGGAAAGTCATCATCATTGTCAATTGAAAGTGACATAGAAGGAAGATCACACTAGGTTAGTGCTCTTCAAAGCAATTCTAAGCCACCGGGACAATGCAACAGCAAAAAGGCAAGTATCATCTACAGATCCTACTGGAAATGCTTCCCTTTGCTTAACAGAATGCTTTACATCTGCACACAAGGTATTCCTGAAAGCATATGGAGTAGCACTATGTGCAGCTGTGGTCAGCTAAATTCAGAACATGTCTGAGATTATCAGAGAGATGGGAACCTCATGTAAATGACACACAGAGAGAAAACTGATATTGCCTGCTTTAAATAAGTACAGGAGATAAAAACCAATTAGATACTATTTAGTCTACAGGACAAAGCTGCCTGAACCACCAATGAAATAAGCCAGCCATGGAAAAAAAAATAGGCTGGAAATTAGCAGAACATTTTCAACCCAAGGCAGCAGCAAGGTTCTGTGAACTGCCTCCCAATACTAAGTGCTGAACAATCAGCTACTGTTAAAAACAAAACAAAATAAAAAACCCCACAACAAATCACCACCTTAATTAATTTATGGAAGTCATTACACTGTGTTGCTACCAACAATAACTGGTTCTGTACTGAATGCAGAGGAGGGATTACAGTAATTTAGGGATTACCATATAGTTACAAGGAAGTACTACACTTTATGAATTCAGAAGTACTTAAATGCTATGCAGAAATGCACAGGAGGACAAAGAGGTCTCCATTTCACACACATCAAGTTCCTACACCTTTTGTAAGAACCAATGCCTTCAGTGTGAAGAAGGCAGAAGGAACTCAACATGCACATATTCAGCTTGGCTAGTGCTGGCCAGCTGACCAGCAGCAGCAGGACTGTCAGACTGATGCTACCTGTGTTCAGTGCCTGATGTCACTGCTTTCTAAAGGAGTAACAATTCAGAATCACTGTCCTAAGGAAACATGACTCAAAACTCCTGGACAACCAGACTTCATGAGTTCTGCCCTTCCAAAGTAAAATGTACATAAAGTCCGAAGTAGTCCATTGTACCATATGTAGTTACCGGTACCTCTCACAGCATACGTAAAGCAGAAGAGGTGGCTGCAGTACTTGTATCGTAGCTTGGCAGTAATTCATCTCAAAATCTGGACAAGGCACATTTTTTAAAATAGCATAAATAATAGCTGTGGACTTCATTAGAATAACCAGTCTATTAAAGAAAATTAAGAGTGTTGTAATTTTAAAGTGTGCAAAAATTTTGAATTAACGTTTCCTACTTGGTATGACAGAGATCTAAAAGAGACAAAAGTAAAATCCAGTCCCTCATCACCAAATTTCCAGGCATGTGCCTTTAACATAAGGCCTTCCTTCTACAGCCTCATATTAGTATCGAGTTTTGCTCCAGAAAAATGGAATTCCATCAGGAGTCCCCGACCTACCCAACCCTACTGCATCCTCAAGAGCAAGCTTGTCCTCTTCATGGAGTAAGGTTGGCCATAAAAGAAAGGCATAGCCCTAGGTAGCAACCCTTTAAGGCAGGACACTGATTCTGAAATGCACTGACAACCTTCCTTGTGACACTTTCTGACTTTGAAATCTGCCCCATTACAGCACTAAGACACTTAATATAGCAGCACATAATTTCCAATTTATAAAAAAGCAACCAATAAACATGCTGAATTCTAAACTGAATGTACTCATTAAATACCCATTACACAAATCTGTCTTTGAGCTAATAGAACTACAGGGAGCATTTGCCCCCCAACAGACTAGGAGCTGTTCTGCTGCAAGGTGTCACAGGTACTTGCTATGAGCACAGATGCAAAAAGACATAGTACCTCTGAATTTCACGCCAGGGATTCCAAGGAGAAAAATCTAGCAAGTAGATCTCTTCTGATCCTTTTCCCTAAAATATGGCCACTTTCCCATCCAACAGTTCTTCACATTTTGTTGCTCACTCTGCTTTCTTCTCCCAGTGTTATCCACCAGTCTTCAAAGCCTTCCATCCTGGTCCAACAGCTCTTTAGCAAGATGCTTCCAAATGCAACCCACAGAACTGACACTTCACTGAATTCACACCTCCCTCCTACCCTTGCTTTGGTCACTCCCACACTCCTACTGCCTTTTAACTCATTTGCAGGGTTACCAGTTCTGGTCCTGGTCACAGATCCAATTCCTGCTCATCTTCCTTCATGCTTCAACATACAGAGGTTCATTTGAGACACTTCCAAATTCCTGTTAGGTCTGCTCAATTCTTAAATTTAGCAACAGCTATTCCAACGAAAAATTCCTTAACCACTATGTATCTCACAGTATTTAGCATTACATTAATCATCTACCACTGTACTTTCTTAAAATTTTGTTTAAAAATAAATTGTACAAATACTGACATTTTGAAATTTATTCAGCACAGATCCAATGCATATTGATGATTTTTCCCACTAAAAAGAGGACAAAGTAGTTATGTAATAGGCTGAAATAAACAAGGCTCAGGTATAAAATACCAACTGAATAAACAAAAACAAACAGTCCACTGTACAGTTTAAGTACCAGAGACAATAAAGACATATACCAGATAGATACGGTAATATCTATTATAAAGAAATACTAGATACAAACCCTTCGGTAAAGTCTAGAAAAGCACAGAGCATATAGTTGTACTGTTAGTGCTTACACTTAGCAGATGAAATCTTGTCTTTGCACAGAAAAAGGACAAAAAACCAGGAATCTAAAGGTAGCAATCTGAAACATGGGAACACTAACCAGTACTGTATCCTTCCTTGAAACAAAACCTTCTCTCTGAAACAGATGCAGTTGATAGTTTCTCTTAGCACATTCATAGGTATTGTATCTGTTCTGGTACAAACCTGTGGAGCCTGCAACAAGAAATGCCAAGAATGCAAAAGACTTCATATGACAATGTTCTAGTCGAAGCTGTGCATGTCCTCAATTTTGCTTTTCACCACAAAGAAAGCCCAACTATACGTTATGAAGCAATCAGAAAGAGGACATCTTTTTTTAATGTTCTAATATAAATAACACAAAATATGGAACTTCACAGTGACGTCTAAACCAGAAGCATTTCCCCAGCTCCACAGCAGTTAAAAGAGATTACATAATAATCCTTTACAGTGAAAGCCCTTGCTGAATTTGAAAAAAAACTTGTATGTTGCAATTTTCAGAAAAGCACCATGCTAAAAATGCATTCCACTCATTCAGAAGCAACCCAGATGCAGTACTATAGAAGCTAAAGGTACTGCTCAATGCAATGATTCATAGTTTCTCTAATAGGAAGATTCAGCAGTTTTCAGACGAGACCTTTATTCCTTCTCTGAATAAATGATGCCTGAAATTTTTATTCTTGTTCTAATGGAATTTCAATGGCCTTCACTGCAAATCTACTGGAAATTTTCGCATATTAAGTGGAAAAAATTAAACGATGTTAACCACATTTTAATGTGATTAAGGCTGACAGGGTCATTATTTCTGCTAATCACTCAGTTTAAAAAGCTCAAACAAAACTTTGTAACAGCCAACGTTTTTTCTGGTTTTTCTGGTCTACTGTAGTAGAGAATTAAAGCTACTACTGAATATGAAACACAGCATATATCATAAAAGGATATAGCAAATGTTTGCTGCAATTTGTACATGGATTTCATCATAATTAATTTAAATTTTTAAAAAGGAGGGAACCATTTTTCAGGATGTTTAGCCCTTTACTTCTTTTGTCTTCCTCAATCAAAAGACAAAATAGAAAAAGAAAATATATATTTCTTTTCCCACAGGTCCTATTTGCTAGTGAACAAGAGAAAACATTTCTGCATGTTTTTACTGTGAACCAAAACACGTGTAATCACAGAAAATAACTTCTTAGAGCATGTCTGTTAGGCTTTGCAGTAAGGAGTTCTGCTTATTACCATTTAGGTTGGCATAAGCTGGAAAATGGGCATAAAGAAGTAGAACAGAATGAGGAGCAAAGATTATATAGTTTTCAGAGTGCCTTGTAGTTCACTGGCATGGAAGATCAACAATAGGACAGAAAATGAAGGAGACTGCTGTTCCGGTCATGGGCTCAGCTCGAGAGGCACAGCCTTACAGGCAGCCCTCTTGCTCAAAGGTTTGGCACCAACAGCAGCAACTGTCAACAGAGCAACTCCCTAAGACCGCAGAAGCTTTGAGGATGATTGCACAGGGCAGAAGGACTTCGCTTAAAAACAGACTTGTTCATACCGCCAGAGAAAGGGATGTGTTGTTTGTGGGATTTGTATTTTGTTTCTTTCTGGGTGGGAGGAGCTGCTCACAGGTTTTCTTAGGCTTGCATTTTTGGCTTTTTGAGGCATTACCATTTTCTGCAAAGATGACCACTGTAATGCTTACTGCCTGCATAATAATTAGTATCACCCTCTATGAACCATCATTTCCAGATGACCTGTACCTCTGATGCCATGTTATCTCTTTCCTCACAACCTCTAAATTTACAGATGATTAAAAAAGAAGTGGGGGGGAAGGCATTTCAGCATTCATATTCATTTTTTCTAGGTAAGCAAAACTTGCTTATACTTAAGTTACTTTCGAAGAGAAATAAAGCGTGGACAGACTGATTCACACTGATCATTCCCATATGGTTTAATAGATACATTTCAACCTTACTGAATCACTAAAACTGCTTCTTGAATTACAAAAAAAAAAAATAAACCTAAAAATTAAAAATAGTAAACAAGATCATTACCTTATTAACCTAAGAGTATGTGAAATTTATCTGAAGAATATTTTATTTCCTTCCCACTCCCACTCCAAGTATCTGAACACAGAGATTGTTAGATCTACTTTATGATTACAGCAAAAAAAAATGCTGAGTTAAAAAGATGGTAATTAATTATACACAAGTCTTTTCATATAAGACTTTACTTCTACTTTACTTCTTCATATCTCACATGTACTGCTAACTGTATTTCAACAGCCAGCAGCTTTTTTTCCTAACAAATATTTGCTTCACACCTGAATACTTTCCATAACAAGACAAAAAGTGACAATGACATTAGATGACTTACTGTCAAGGAACAAACTACATTAACATCAATACATTACAACTGTAGCTTGCGGTGTCTCAAAAAGAAACATTATTGGTATTGTTGCACTTTCTAGTTTTAGTGTGAAGCCATGCACTAGTGCATCAACTAACAACCCCACTGAATTCTTGTGCTCATCTAAGAAGGGACCCTGCTGAATGTCCTAATGCATCTTATTGTGAATCTTCAGCAAATAAAACTTCATGTATGAGCTCATGATGTGCTTTGCTGCTGGAAAGTCACAGGCTCTGTGGGAAGCTTTTTATCTTCCCAGCAGTCAGTTCTCTGAGAACATCAGTGCAGCTACTGTAGTTACCTGTAGATTACTTGTATTTTCTCACATCTGTGTCCAGCAATCTAAACCATGATGATAAAGGGTCATTAGGTTTTGAGTGAGGAAGGGGATGGACTAGACAATTTGCTCTGATAAGCTCCTTGTTGTGAGTGCCGGTTTAGAATGTGAAATGCGGGGTTATGCACATTCTCAACTCTACTGCCAGTGCTCTCAGAGCACCAATTAAAAATCATGCCCAGCCCGTCTCAAACTACATGAACACATCTTACCTGAAATTTTTACAATTAAAATACTGCAATGAACTAATCCTGTCATGGTAAGAAGGACATCAACTGTCTATTAGCCACAAAAGAATTCAGGTACAATTACTAAGATAACTGCTGTTTGGAGCACAGCAAAGCAATTTCCCACAGTGGGGCTTACAGTTCAATTTACCAGTTGGGCAAATATTTTGTGCTCTGTAGTGGTCCACAGAGTTAACAGTTACCTGTAACATTTGAGTAGTGTTATACTTGGAGAAAACTTTTTTCAGCCTAAACAGGTGTTTCAGCTTTATTCCTTCACATGAATACAGATTTTTTTTCCAAGCCTTTTCTAAGAACTCTTTTAAGATTTTCATTTAACATTAAATGCAAATTTTATGAAAGAGCCAGTGGGTCTATTTTCCTAAGCTATTCACAATGAGACCTTGTAAGTTATAGGCTGCTTGGAAGAGGAATAAGAGAATAAGCACAATGTCACCTATAAAATTATGTTATTCCTCAAGTAACTTGATGAGGTGGTAACAGGCTTTTTTCCCTTCTTCCTTATGGGATATGTTTAAGTCAGTAAAAAATAGTAATAATAATAAAAAAACCCCAATCACATGAACTAAACAATAATGAAAGTAGGCTGCACTTTCATATGAAGCAAAACCAGGTTATACCAGGAATACAGTGTACAGTTCCAATAACATGGTCAGTGACAGAACTGTGAGAAGCATTTGAAATATTTATCACAGATTTTTGTGTCAAACTGCAACGAGTATCAGATAAATACAGGGAAATACAAATGAACCATTAAATATTGCTTGGTCACTGTACAAGCCATCACAAGGAATTCAGGGATTTAAGAGTACCCTACACTTCCCTCTTCTTGAAATTAAGAGTTAAATAATTACCATTCAAACACTAACTCATCAGCTTAGATAGTTCAAAAGGGGTTTTCTTCACTGCCCTTGCAGAGATGATGATATCCTGCTATGTTGCTTTTGAGTCTTAATTTCAAGTCAGAGAAGAACAGAAGGCTGATATTTTACATAAAAAAGGTCCATCTCCAAATTACAATAATTGTAACAATACATGAGCTCATAATGGAATTTCTAAGATTCAAAGACAGCATTTGAGAACGAGCTCTTTAATTTTATCATTTAGTTTTATTTTAAACATATACATCTTCTAGTTCTGACTGCTGCAAGAGAACTAGCTATATACACAACACTTTTTTTTTTTTAATCACTCAATGGTCTTCAATGAAAATCCATCATTTCGACAACATTAACAGTCTGCATTATCAGAAAAAATGAATCCCTCATAATTATTCATACACCAAGTAGCTGTAAACCCAAATCATTTCAGAAGACCTGAATGTGTCAAGAACTTTGACAATTATGACTGGAGCCAGGCAACTGTAGCACTGCAGAATTTCTTATGAATTTTTCTAGTTACTTTTTATAAATGCTGTCCTAGATGACAGCTTAATGTGTACCACATGCAATATTTATTCTTCTTCAGTGTCAGACTGTCTAGCCATCCAAAGGAATACAAAGAATGTCACTTATTAGGATAAAAGCACAAGGAAGGTAATCAAGGACATATGTAACATCAGCCAGTCATGCCCTATTTCAACATTCTACTCCATTCATAACAGTTCAACAATTACTTGCTTACTGATAACTTGCTTTCAGGCTGTTTGTGTTCCCCATAATGGTGGTTTGCATTTATTTTGCTCTTTAGAATTGGACACTTGCTGCGCCATGCGTGTTTGTCAAAACTTTCTATCTTCTGTCAGAAATAGCTTTAGCATCTCAAACAATTTCTGTTTGTCAGAAATCAGTAATAGAACATTCTAGTTTCCTTCTATGTCAATAGGGTACAAACATAACTAGAGACCAGAAACAAAAGGCTATCAGACACCACACACTACTGCAAGACAGGCAGCTAAACCCATGTTTCTATTTACTGTACTTTATGAAAAGTCTAGTACTGTCTTTATGAAAAGTCTAGTACAAAAATTAGACTCTGAATGGAATGAAAATGTACTTCAACAAGTCACTGTCTGAGCACAAAGACATTAACCTAGCTTTTAAGCTTAAAAACCAAATTTCTTAGTAATCCTCCATGTCTCTTTACCATATTTCAACTTATTTATTTAACCAAATGCCTATATGAAATACTTGTAGACATCTTATCTGTTGATTCTAATCTATATGATGGATCAAGTTATGAAACTATTTTAGTTCACAAAGACAAGTAGAGACAGGCAGATAGAGGGAGCTAAAGACAAACATTTACCCTCCATAAAGTTATTTTTAAATAATACTACTAATAATAATTTTTGAAAATCCTATGGGAAACTGAACACACATGCATATGCATACACACTTCATTAATCTGAATATCCTGGGACATAAAGATTTTATTAAATAAAAAACAGGTATGCATTTAATGAGCTTCTGAAATAAAACATAAGCTGGAAGTACCATCACGTTTTAGATCGGCAACATTGTGCAGGTTTTCAACGTATTAGGTGTAAGACTTTATTTTCTTTTTTTTTTTTTTTCTTTAATAAAAGCCATTTGGATTTAAAACCATTTTTGCTTCAGGAATGTACTACCGTGCCATAAAACCATTTTTGCTTCAGGAATGTACTACCGTGCCAATGCATGAGAACAAGAAGACAACTCAATATACAATGAATCTGATTAAACCCAACGAAGTACAAAAACAGCACATAAGACTTACGTCTCTTTCAAATAATTGTCTTCTAAACACCTCTTCAGGCTTTAGAAACTAATACCAGAGGACAGTAAGTCCCAAACTTTATATTTATTATTTGGATTTATATTCTATTTAATTTCTCTCCAAAATAACAATAATTAAGCTCAAGCATTGGTTATAAAGGATAATAAGATACTCATACCCAATGCCTCATCTGACAGTTCTTCAATAAAACATATATAATGTACAAAGTTTCCTCTCCAATTTAAACATGAACATGCATCTATTCCTGGTTTCCAGACAAGGATACACAGTTCCATCCACTGTAGGACTAGTGACTACCAACATCTGAACATTAGTCATCCATATTAGTCATTAGAAGAAACTCTAGCTGTGAAAATAAAATACTATGCCAAAACCTTAGAAGGTAAGATATGTTTCTTGGGAAAAATAAGCAGTTAAATGAAAACATGTTTCCATACACTTAATACAAAATAATGAGCTGTAAATAACCATGAAATTAAAACTGTTTTTTCAAAATGCATCTGATTTTCAAAATAATCATCAATGAAAAATCTGTCTGTCAGCTGTGAAACAAAAAGTCACTTAGAAAAAAGGAAACTTAAAGGGTGCCAAAGGCATAGGAACCTACATTTCCAATGTATAAAAGAATTATCCTCCTCAAATATTTTTCCATTTATAATAAATGTTTGACTGCCTGATGTTTCTATGTAGTCTCTATTTATAGAAAACAGAACAATGTTACAGAACGTATTCCCCCAGAGATGGAGATGTTGCAGACCATTCACAAAGAACAATTTCAAGATGAGTATTTTTCCCAGACCCTACAGGTATCTCTAATACCATGCAATACCATAGAATGGAATCTATAATGGAAAGTGAAATAAAATTAGCTTCAACCAAGAGAACTCAAAGATATTAACACAGTTCTGTAGGAAGTGATAGCATGGAATGTTTCAAGAAATTAATTCAATAAGCAGAATTTTGGACAGATATACAGGTACTTGTCTGCAAATCAAACACTGCAATACTGAATAACACATCATGAAAAGAAAGATACCTATCAATTGGGACATTGTTCAAGAGGTGGTATTACAGCAATACAGATTGCAGTTCCCAATCCAAAATACCAAAGCAATATGAGTGTATATCCTTGCTATTTCTTAACAAAAGACAGTATTGTCAAAGTGATTTTTGCTTTAAAAAATGTCTAAAATCAAAGCTCATCTGCCTGTTATTTCAACTGTTGATGTGCCTAACACAAGTGTTCTCCTCTCAAAATCCACCAGTTACAGGCAGCAAGGAGGTATCAGATCCTCACACAGAGGAGGAGCTACTCCCATCACACCAGGTGAGTCCACAGCCACTCATCTCCAAAGTCATTTGACAGCTTCCTCTCCATCTTCTGATTCTCAATAGACCCTCACAAAAACAACTGCTGGTTTTTAAATGCCATGTCAGATACAGGAACAGTGACCCGAAAGATTGGGACACAACCTCATAGCATCTCTTTTCCCCTTGATTTGAAAGAGAAATTTATTTGCTTTAAGGGCTATATGCACAACTTCTATGTTGTCTGGTTGACAAAGACAGGCTAAGGATGCTCATTCATTCTGAAAGGCACAGGGCTTAATAAATTAATACGAAGAAGAAATAAGTAACTTAATATTCAGTAATTTAAGGATAAATGACAGTTAACAAGAATAAAAATCTCTTGCAAAAATCTCTGCTAGTTTATTGTAAAGCAAAACAGAGCAAAAACTCTCCCTATTAAAAAAAATCCCAAATCCTGCTTCCTAGGATAAAACTTGCTCATTAATGGGACATCAATGAGCTCATAAGACAAATCACAGCATATGCAGATCAGTCTTTACACTTCTTTCTCTCTCATGCAAAATTCCCCTCACATGCAAAAAAAGATAACTTGATAGACCAGAGCATATTAGGAGATAGCATTTTAACTACAAAGAGAGAAGTGTAACCGGACCTTTGCAATTTTGCATCACTAAGTATTTTTTAAATCAACGATAAACAGAAAAAATTACCAGAACAAAGCTCAGTCTCCAGGAAAATTTAGACACTTATTTGCAATCAAAGAATAACCCTAATCCCCGGGAAATTTAATTGAGGTAACTATTTCACTTTACTTTATTTTCATTCCTTCATCACTATTATAGCCAAAAATCAGTGCAGTGAAGGTGACTGTGCTTCTAACACTCAAAACAACCCAGAGTAAACAAAGTCTCTTCTACTTCTCCATTACTAATGATGTTTCTCATCAGGACCTTCAAATGTGAAAGATTTTAACATGAGTATCTACAGGCTTACATGCACAGTCAAACCGCTCTACTCCAAAATAAATTAGAGTGACATTCACTACTAGTATCTAAGCAGTATGTGTTTATTAAAGAGACAAAAATATTTATTAAAAGTCCCAATTCCAATGAAGATCAGGGAGAAACAAAGCTTCTTAAGTGTTAAGACACTATACACTAATAAAGAAGCTCTTTCTTACCCTGCACGGTTTTGGAAGCTTTTTGAGCAGTTAAGTTTTTGCTTGTTGCAAGTTAGTACTAGATTTTTTGCTGCTTTAGATTTTGTCTGTGAAAGTCCACGAGTTTAAATAAAATATCATACAAATTACTTGATTTCTCAACTGCCATGGCAGATTAAAAGAAGCATCATTAGCAGACAGCAATTCGTAAAAGTAAGTATAAAGTATAAAATTGGTAGGGCATCCAAACACCCATAGCTGCAGTCATTCAACATTACAACTGAACCCACAGAATTGGGCATAAACAGATCAGAAACTACAGTGATGATGGCCAAAACAAAAAATTAAGAACATTGAGAAGAGCGTCTGCACAGAGAAGAAGAAAAGGAAGAGAAGATGTGAAGCAAGGCTGAACTGTTCTAAGAGAGGTTTGGATGATATGCAGCTAATCAGACATGGATCATACACACAATAATGAAGTGGAGAAGTTGCTTCTAGCTGACACGGAAAAGTACAAGAAACCTGGTGGGTAATGGCTGCTGTGCTGGTTTTGATGCTGTGGGATGCTGGGCTGTCACATGTCACTCAGAACACTGGAGAGACTGTCCTTCATTTCCCTGCTCACCCTGTTCTCTACAGTCTGCAGCTTTTGATGAGTTCTAAGTAAGCATAGTGTGATGGTACCTTCATTTGCCCAGGACAGGCCTTCCCAAAATCTAGAAGGCTTTCCTCTACTATGACCATTCCTCCCTTTACTAGTTCAAGAGTCAACATATTCTAAGTAAATTACTGAGGTTTTATCTCCTGACTTTACAACCTACACTTCAGCTATTTAGTAGTGCTATGCTGTAATCAGGTGGACAGAATTTTTGAAAAAAGCATCACCATACAACCTTGCCCATTTTTAAAACATACAGAAACCACTTATTTGAAAAATTTTACTGTTCTAATACATAGCAACCAAGACATTTGGCACAGAGCAAGCTTGCTATCAGAAATAAACCATCACACCTGGGCAAAAGGTGAACATTGGAGTGAAGCTAGAATCCAGAAAGGTGCCTTTGCATCTGGAGTGAGGCTACACACTGAAGCTGAGAACAGGACCCATCTTTCCATGCTTAAAGACATGCCCCAATACCTGCTATTACCCAAACAATATGCATTCACATTCAAACAGACAAGGGACTCCAGAGGGGCAGGCAAAAGAAAGCAAAGCAAAGCAAAGCAGGAAGTCTGGTGAAAGAAATCATCCAGACCAAAGGACTGGACTGGAACTAAGCCAGCAAGAATGTGATGAAATCAAAGGAGAGGGAATCTGGCAAAGACCCATGGAGAACACATCAGTTAGGAAAACGGTGGGACAAAAAGTATGGGATAAACAGAGTAACTAAATGAAGTCACTGGAATCGGTAAAACAGACTACAAGAAGTCAATTGGCAATGTCAAGACACGGAGCTGGAAAGAAAACAGATTGCCATTTGGTTGATGGATGACTAATTAATTTGCATTCATTAATTCATTTGTATAAGAAACATGGCTGTTTACTAAGCAACCAACATGCACTATCCCCTACTATACCAGCTAAGTGCCCCAGGAAAAACATAAGCAGTTCTCTAGCTTCAACCTGAGCTGTAAGATACTCGCTCTCTCAGTCAGGCAGCAAAGATGGAGCAGGATGCCTAACTTGGATGGATATGGTTAGCTTTGAATATCTGACTTAACTTGTGTGTGGAAAGCTTTACTTATACTCGGATAACATATATCATCTCCTAGTAATCTTTTAAAGCCTTTCAGTTGTAAGGCAGGAACAAGAACTGTAATATTTTTTAAAAATATTATTTTCCACATTTGTCAGCATAGAAGACAACTTTAAAATCATTAAGCAGCTATGTCAAGAAAACATCTCAACACCACCTTGGCATTACAACTTACGATTTCAAAATTCCTTCAAATAATTTCTCAAATACATTTATTGGAATAAAATGTAACTGCCTAAACATCCATACCTGCAGAGATACAACCAAGAACTCCAAGTCCCTATTTATTACCATAAATGGTAATAAACAACTCCATTTATAACTTTCTTTCCTAACTAATTGGAAAGTGAAAGAGCAAGTGGAACAGATTAATTCATACTCAAACCTACAGAGTGTTCCTTTTACTTGACCCTCTTTCTTCATGTCAGATTTCCTTACCCCCTCCATTTATTTTTTTTTTTAATATTTGGAACATCTGAAGCAGTATGAAAAAGATGAATACAAAAGGATTATTCACTCTCATAATACAAGATCTAAGGAGCATCAAATGAAATTATGATGTGGCAGATCCAAAACAAGCATAAGGAAGTACTTCTACATATAGCACATAGTTGAGCTGTGGAAGCCTCTGCTCCAGGATATTGGGATACCAAAAAGTATACTTGGGTTCAAAAGGTGAATGAGTAAATTTATAGAATAAAAATCAGTCAAGAAGTATTAACCACAAGTATATCATATCTGGCTTAGTCAGTTCCACAATAACAGATTGCAAGAAGCTGGATGCATATACTCTGTTTGCTTAATCTGTTCCTATGATCTTCCCTGGACATCTGTTAGCGGCCTGTCAGAAAAACGAAACCAGAAAAGATGAACCTTTCATCTGACCTAATTATATCTCTTCTAGCTTAAAAACTTTAAAAATGCTATGAAAATTAATGGGCGAAATTTTATTTATTATGACGTATATGTCACTTTTCTAAATACACAGGAGCAAAATACTAATCCTATCAACACAAATCAACATTTTAACTGAATGCCTACTGTAACATTTTGAGGAAAAATCCCTTAAAATAATGTTAACATACATTTGGATATTCAGCAAGTCTGAATTATATTAGAAAAAACAATGTTCAGAAATCCAAAATTAAATCTCAGAAAATTTAGTTACAATGCTAGAGATACTAGACAATTTTTAGCAACATAACTGGCTTTTTGAATTACAGTCTAGCATAGGATGAAATTCCCTTTATTGGACCTGAGAAGTTGAGTCAAAAGACCAGTCATGTGCCTTTAACATATACAGTATTCCTGGTGCTTACTGCAACTAAGTCCAAAATACCAAACTAAATACCATGTTAAGCATGGTCCACGACATTCACTCATTAATTAGCTCAATATATTTCATATTTGGAATGCATCCTATGAGCCACTAGAAGCAGGCTCTTTAGGAAGAGCTTAAATTAGATGAAGGGCTGATAAATCTGACATCCTGGATCTATGTCACATCCTGGGACTTGGAATGCAGTTTTAACTGGTCATTATTGTTATTACTACTACTGTTTGGAATATTTTCATGGTAAAACTCAAATACAGTATACCATGGTTAAGGTATTAGATCCAGATTTTTTAAAAAATTAGGAATTATTAAAAGAAGAGTTTAAATACTCATTTAGAGCACAGCAGTACATATTAAGAAAGGTTTCAGTGGATTCCCCCATAAACATCAAGATTACTGTCATCTGATCATAACACAAGTGCGACTAGCACAGCTGCCATGTCAGCTTCTCTTCAGGGGCTAGGTCTTAATCATAAATCAACTGAATGACTAATTCAACATTGTTAAAACCAGCAAGTAACTGCTTGGAGCCATTCCAGTTTCTACATCTTTCAAAAGGTCAATACACCTACTCAAACACACAATAGCCCTATCTTTCACAGTGTTTTCTTCTTTTCTTGGATTGAAAAATAACACATTGGCACTTAAACATAAGTGTGTTTTAACTAACAATTAAAATGTTCACTAATTCTGAAAGAGTGACCCAGTAAAACAAAGACAGTTTTAGTTTGCCTCTACACCCAGAATCAAAAAGCCCCTCCTCTCCTTTGCTGTTTTTAAACACTTTTATAGTTGCAAAAGTCTGATGAAAACATTTTACGCCTGAGGATTTTCTGCATTAACCTTACCTTTGTTATAGCAATATTATGAATTAGGCTCGGAAATAAGCTTTTTTGAGAAGAATGACTATGACTAAATGTGGCTTGTATTACAAATATGAAGACCTACCCCTCAAAATAATAACAAAAATCACAAAGTGGCATCTAACAGTAAAATATATTCTAATCATTTACATCTGCTTGCACCACATAAATGACAGAAGCCTACCGTTAGGATTTTTCATAGAAAACACTTATTCTGCTCTTAAATATAAAAGCTATGTTGCATAAACAGAGGATTTAAAACTGTGGCAGAGTAGCTGAAGGAAAGCAAATGGCAATCTTTCTGGTTCTAGTAGATGCCTTTCCCTATCACACAATGTTTCCCACTCATAAATACATGACAAATACTTCCTCAATCATTTTTTACGAGCAGGGATGCACAGGGGGTAGTCAATGGCTAGCTTGAGGGAAAATAGGAACAGCAGGAGGCAGAAACTGTACTGAAAATGGCTATGTGGTAAATTCTCTTCTGGAACATCACTCAGATACCCAGGCTTTGATCTTTCAGCTACAATTACACTCACAACCATGAGATCTGGGTATACTTTTTAAAAACTGAATCATTAATTGGAACAGAAACAGTTAAATGGCTTCATTATATGAGTCCCCAACACAAACATCTGATTTTTTACAAATTAAAAATTGCAATTTATCCAAAGATTTGCTTTCAATTGGGTTTAACTATGTCATCATCACAACTAGTCTCACAAAAAACATGGGGTGACTGGCGACAGCTAAATCACAGACTGGCGTCACCTAAGTAGTCTGGCTGCCATTAGGGTCTAGGAAATGGTATTTACTGTACAATTAGAGCTAGTGAGCTCTACCTGTAATCATCCAAATACAGGTGTGAGGATCCCTTTTTGGACAGGGAAACCGACTCATCCATTTTCACATAAACTTCTACATCTGTGCTGTTACAGCAAACCGTAAGAAACCACAGCATTTTTACTTTCAAAGAAGTGTCACCTTACAATAACAGAGCAAATACAACTACCCTGATTTTAAGCACTTCCTTGGGTAGAACCAGTTCTTATATTTAAATTGTCATACCCAAAAAATATTTAGAGGAAAAAAATAAATTAAAATTATAAAATTTGGCCAAATACGAAGAGCTTACATTATTATATTTCTTGTCAAGTCTACTCTGAAGTCTGTGGTTGGGACTGAGAGGGTTTGCTATTAAAATACGTAAAATTTTGTTCTTTAGTACCAACACAAAATATCTTGGAGTATCAAAAGGACAGTTTTAGTTGCAGTAATTTCACAGAATTTATTCTAATGATTTATTGGAGTTAACCATCTGACATTAATTATTGTTTTGGCTTCCAGTCTATGAATGTTTATTTTTCAGTTTAAAGCCTTCTCACTCTTTGATATCATATGGAAATGAGAATTTTTAATGGAAAATTGAAACCATGTGCATCTAAGTACTTAATGAAGTACAGGGAGAAACAGAGGGTGTACTTTAGGAGAATTTAGATATTCCGCTTTAGATACTTTTGACTTGTTTGGATGAGTTACATGCATATATCTGTTCACAAACATACATTTATACATCTTCTAAGTATCTCACAAGGACAGTGTTTAAAATTCTGAATGGTAAGAAAAGATTTGCTGTTTGGTTGGGTTTTTTTAAACTAAACACACTGCTATAGATGTTCCTTCATCATATACTAACTACCCAATCTGTTCCCTCCTCCACAGAGCGGTATTTATGCCATCTAGAGCTTCCAATGACATGCTAAATGCTGTACTTCTCAACGGTGGATTCCCACCATATGTCTACCATGTTAGGACTGGATCTTCATCCATTTCACAGAATGTGTGATAGATTGGTTTTGTAACCATCATGTACCTGAGTCACAATATTGATGTCAGAAACACCTGACTAAAACCTGAGCTATCCATGGCATTAAAGCCCATCAAAAGAGGCCTGTAAACCACAAGCAATACACAAGAAATGGCAGGAAAGCTAGACACCCAACTGCAAACAGAAGAGTAACGTTAAAATGTGCAATTCAGTTTGAAAGACTTTGGTGCAACTCGTATAGCTTTAGTCTTCTGGCATTCAATTCATTCTTTTGGAATGAAAAATGTTGTTCAGACAACCAGCATTATAGAACATGATAAAGCCATATGCTTACTTAAATTAGTACTTCTAAATCAAATCTACTCTCTTCAAAGTTAATGGATTCGTGTTAAAACGTAAGGATGGAAAGCATATTCTTTTCTGCAGTTTCAGTCAAGGTTTCACCACATACATTGTACTCAAGCAGCATGTCAGTGGGAGCATAACAAGTAACAGAAGTGCAAGATTAGTTCATACAGCTATTTTAATTAATATTCTTGGTGATCTAAATGTGCAAGGAATTACTGGCCTTTGAAAAATGCGAAACAGAAATATAAATGTAGACATTTAACCTGTACACACTTACCACTTGTTTTTCTTTCTAATGTAGTCTTTCTCAGACAGATTAACCAAGTAGATCATTGGTTTTGAAGTAAAAAACAAATGTTTGTTCAAAACATCAATCTGGAAGTGAGAATAGAGGGGAAGAATTTTAAAAACAGTTTATATCAACTTGAATTAATTTTATGATCACTCTCCTCATGGCACATCTGAGAAGGCTAGAGAATTCCAGTGTAATACATGAATCACAGATAAGCATAGATTCAGCTAATAAATTTAACATTCAATACACTATGAATATGAAATCTAAAAAAAAAAAAAACCAACAACTTTAAAAAGAACCAGTAACAGGTAGCAAAATTAGAAGTCAATTCATGGAGTAATATTTATAGCCTACCTCTTTGTCATTCCAATCATGATAGAAGCGGACAGCTTTCTTTTCATCTATTACCCATGTCTTGATTTTGCACATTACGTCCTACGCAAGATCAAAAAAAACCCCAAAGTCAAAAACTCAGCTGGATATCAAGACTATTCTCTTCCATAAACAAGGCATCTATCAATTAAGATTCAAAACATATACACAAATTAAAAATTAGGTAATACCTTTTAGAAACAAATTTCTACTCTCCCAGAAAAAAAAGGAATTGCTGCTTTAAAAGTCACTAAAGAGCAATATGGATTATTAAAGTCATCCAAATCCCACACTTAGAAAGTTACATACACAATACTCAAGTATCATCTCTCGTCACCAAGAACATCAGCAGAGCTCATAAAATATATGTAAAAATCAGTACATTTTAGATTGCTTTTCGGACTCAGTAAGACACAACATTTCAGCATCCAGCGGGAGAGACCACGTACAATATAAACATGCCATTAAGAAAAGGGAATGGGTGGGACAAAACACAGCAATTTTTTTTTTTTTTTTAAATTGTGAGCAAAAGAAACGGAGCCTATTATTGATGATCCACCCTCAAGAAATTAATTCAAACGGCCAAAGCCCTTTTTATTCCGCATTAATTTTTCGCCAACACCTTCTCCCTCCCCCCCCAAAATGAAACCTGCCAAAGCCTCCATTACACAATGGCAAGAGCCTTGCACTGGTGACCTCCAACCAGCTGCATTCACTTTCAGAACATCTCTCTCGGCAGGAAATCTAAAGGCCTTTTAGTTAGCAAGCTAGTGTGCATTCAGAAGGAGTAACTGCAGGAAGAGCCCAATGTGCTTTGTTTCTCTGGCCTTTCTTCACAGAAAGATTAATCATCTGTGAAATGGAAACGGCAAACAGCAAGTGACACAAACTGAACCCTTCAAGCCTTTCCTCATCAGTTTTGTGGTCGTGAATCCGAAAGCTGCGTGTGGCACGGTTTTCCTTACAGGCAGGTGTTAATAAAAGGCTCTTGGGTCTGAAAGGTCAAACTCTGCTCTTCTCGGAGTAGTACATTTTAGAGTCGCCTATTTTTTGTTGTAGATAATTTATGATCATGCTTTAAATAATGCATTTTTTAAAGTTGTAATTGATGCAACTGAGCATTAAGATCTTTAAAATACAAGGAAACATTCCGTGAACTGTTGAGCACACGACATTTTTTGCACTTAATGCTATGCAGTTGAAGTACATTTATAAACAACCACAAATAACATCAGTATTTACTACTGTCTTTTCTAGTCTTTCAGTAGCTTTAGTGGAGAAAAAAAAATAAAAGAAAAAGCTCTTCTAAATCTTCAGATCCTGATTTGAAACACTCCAGGAACAGGACTCCCCACAGATTTTAACAAGGAAGGGGCAAGCTAAAACTTTTAATGAAATCTAACATGTTCTGCCTAAGAATAATCACTTTTACTCTCCTATAACTGAATTTCACTCATAAATGTTTAAAAGTGGCTAATATAACACCATTTCCTACAAGGAGAAGATCAAAATGCTATATTACAAATGCATTATGATTAAAAAAGCACTGTGCAGCTTTGCTATTAACTGTTCTTTAAACCCTAAAAGGCTTCCCATAGATCTCACTTGGCACTGCATATACAACCTTTGACAAGTAATGTAGACCATTTTTATTCATTGCCTAAAATTGTAGGCAATTATGTGCGTCACACTGGCCACCTGCAAATTCTGAATGCCTGCTCCAGTTGTCAGAGCAAAAAACTAATGTCGGAGGGGATTAATCTAGGGGGAGAGAGTCCTCTTTAATGGCTCCAGCAGGTGAAATGGCCCAGCTGGTTACTATGATGAGTGGCCAGAACAGCTTATGTAGAGACATGCAACAAGATTACACATAAAGAAGAAAACAGTGGTACCATCTTATCTTTAACCCTATGTGCTTTCTATTTTTTTAATTAATCAGTATAAACAAGATAAGGGAAGCAGTTCTAGCACTAAGTATTTTTCACTTAAGATCTTTATCCTCAGCTTCTCTTTACATAGATATATTAAAAAATCAACACAATCACCAAGATTCCTGTTCAGCAGTGAAGGAATTCTGGTTAAACACTATTTTGGGTTTTGAATTAGTTTTGTAGGCACCTACCACGTGGCTTTTGGCATTACAATTTCTCCCACAATAGCAACGCATTGCTACATACAAACTGGAGTCAATAAAAAATGACAGAAAAAAACACTATAGCAGAAGTCACCAGAGCCAAACTTTTAAGTTTCTGCTTAAGCAGAAATGTTTCGTAATCGCACTGTAAGGGGAGCTACATAACAAAGAACCTCCAGAAATTTCAAGCATCAACATAGCAAATAAAATTTGGCCTTTCTAAAGCCTATCTAAGCACAGAGCTGCCAATCAAAACCTCTCTTACACATTCTTATAGTGACACACAGCCTAAATCCACTTTGGCACTGACCTAATTTTAATAAGTTCTCATTTACGTACCTGACTTGGTGCTGTTTGCAACTGCTGTTCTAAAGGAGCGATTACATGGACAATTTCCACAGGTAAAGCTGATCTACAGCTTTAGATGCTGGGGAGAACTGACAACCGTATACTCACAATTTTATTTCTGTTTTATAAGGAAGTTGACAAAGCATTGGAAAACTTTCTTTAGATATAAAGATGGAAACTTGTAAGCAAATGCAACATTTTGTATGAAGCTGATGGAGCAGTGAGACAAAGAAGTTCTCTGATGGACTATACAGGCAGCAGCCACACCACGCAGAATGTAAGGTAGACAGCCCAGGAACTTAAAAATGGGTCAGCTGAACTTAGATTCCCCTGCATCAGTGGTGGTGTTCCACTGAAATGAGACTCAACTCCCTAATAAGAAATTGTTAAACACAAATGACAATATGAAGAAAGGCACATGTTTCTACATATTTGTTTTAACTCAGCTGCCCCAATACTCTAAACAAACCTACAAATAGCGCATTTTGGGGTTATTTCTCATGCAGCACCATTTTTAATCATTTGCTTCTATTTACGACTGGTGAAAGAGTATAACCCGATCTTCTTATCTCCTCTATCACTGTACCAGTCATTTAAACACATTTAATCACTACTCAAGTTAACTTTGAGATGCTTAATAACAGAATATGGAGCAATGATCAGCTTTGTTTTATTAGATCCGGCCTCCCCAATTGTACACTTTGAGGTCAATCTGTCACCAGCAGAATGATCCACTTTGCCTTTGATGAGAAGGGTACACTTGTTTTCCAGCTAGCAACACTGTAACAAGAGCCATTCAGAAAGCCACCAAAAATCCCTCCAAATTCCAATTTGCTCACAGTTGTCAAGGTATATGAAATACAGCAAACTCACTGAATATCAAATATCACTATTTTAAAAATCAGTTAATTTCTGACTATATGCATGGCAATATATTTAGCCATATGAAATACAGTGATTTTAACTACTTCCTGCTCTCATTTTCCAAAGACTACAAGTAGTCTACCCACAAATGGTAAGCAGGTCCAGTAGCATAAAATAATGAAATACATGTAAATTGCATATAGCAGATTTACCAAGACCTACTCATGAGACACTGCTGTGTAGAAAAATGTGCATACATTAATAGACTTTCTGGATGAATGATAGTAATAATGTGTGCCAATGCCAAATTCTTCTTACAGCATGAGGGACTAAACTGAAGCTTGGAAAACTCACTTGCCTACTTGGCATCAGAGAATTGTGATTTTTTTGTTGTAAATTACCAGGGCATGTAATTAACTTCCGCAAATTTAATAAAGAAATAAGCAGTTGTGAGGATTATCACTTCACACTTCAAAGTGCAAGCGAATTCCCTGTGATCCTGCAGGCAGTGCAAAGGCCTCCACTACTACAGGGTAACTGTGAGTACAGTAGGGTCTTTCCCCCCACCAAGGGAAGTATGGAGTGTTTTTCAGCACCTTATTCATTCTTTTCAAAACTTCCAAGATGTAAAAACTTACCATCTCCCTGTAAAAGCTTCAAAAGCACTTAAAGATTTTTTTATTAAAATGTTTCAGTTGTCTAAAATTCTATCATTTACACTGCTCTGCTGCCTGGAAAAGTTACAAGCAGTACCTAAAACATTATCTGTAGCTCTTACTTAGCTCCTCTCATTTCATTCCAAAGTCCAACACCATTGCATATCAGTAATGAAGGTGGTAGTTCATAAATAACATATTCTGACTTCCCTAAAGAATCTAGCTCAGTGGCAGAAGGTATTTCTTTAATAAATCACTGCATATACTAAATTGAGCCAACACCACCTATCGAGCAGGTCTCAGAATACAACTGTGAATATAAACCCCAACGTGCGTGTTTCTGAAGGCACTCCACACAAAGTCTTTGCCTTTCACTGGTTACCATCTTTCAACAGCCAAAAAAGGCCACGTTAACAACACACACTTTCTAAGAATAGTAAATTACTAACAACAGAAACCTATGTAGGGAGCAGCACTGCCCCACAGCTTTAGTGGAAGCAAATGATGCTTTCACCAAAACGAAACACTGAAGTTCATACACTGCTGGGCAGGGGACAAAGGGAGGTGGATTCAGTATTTACCAACAGAGGACTTCCCTTTGCCACAGTGACTGAGAAGCCTGCAGGGTCACAAGCAAATGAACTGTACTGTAACTAGAAGACTATACTAGAGTATAAAAATAGCCTAATGTCCAGTGGGAATAATTCTACACTTATCTCTGCTGAAATAAAGAAAAACTGGAGAAAAAACTGAGGTTTTGAGAAAGTCCTTATACATGAAGACTTGCTGTTCTTAAATTCTATGCTTTATTCTTACTGCATTTTATATACGTAACAGAAACCTCACATATACAGCGTTTTTCACACTAGCATAATCAAATGACTGCTAAAGCTTGACAAATACAGACTAAAGCTGTTTCTTATTTCTAAATAGTAAAGATAATTAATTACTAGCATAGCCTATACAAGTTAAAGTAATTTAACCCTAGCTAGAAAATATTTAAATAAAGGTTAGTTATTGCATTTTAACCACAGTTGTTAGAATTCAGTTGGGATATGAGAGGGATCAAACTGGATAATAATTATTATTCCATCTGCCCTTCAAAATTTTGAAAAGGCTTTTCAGATACAGACAGAGAACAATGCTACTTGAGGTACTCATAGTACCTCAAGTTTAACTGTGCTGCACCAAGAGCAATTTATTGAGTATACACAATTTTCCTTGTTAACACGAGGTGTCTAGAGTGCACCGAGCCCATACTCCTTCTGTTTACAGCTTTCCTTGGAAATCTTTTCACTTCTCTTGAGCATAGCCTCAGCTCTCTGCTCTTCCTGGAGGTTTTCTGGCAATTTAGAATATTGAGGCTGAAGTGACATAGTAAGAATTTATTCTAAAAACACTGTTTAAAAACAATGGTATTTTAAAGGACAATTAAGACAAATTTTGCCATTTGAAGAAAAGGCTAGATCATGTGTTTTCATTGTGGAAAGTGCTTACATAAGCTGTAGCAGCTGGGTGCAGGAAAGAGAACAAGCCAGGTACTGCATCAACTGGAGTGACAATGAGCTCCTCTGTGGTACAAAACAATGTCTAATCTCGTACAATTCCCTTGCTCACTGACTTTAATAAAAATACAATGACACAAGTAATGGGTTTAGGACAAGTGTATTATCCTTTCTTCTATTTAATACCTTCTCACAGAGCCAGTACAAGCTGTACATGATTTAAAATTCACTTAGAACTAGATGCCAATAATGTTTATGAACCACAACAAACACTTTCACCTGAAACATCCTACAGGCATTCCAAGCAATATAATTCATGTCAATAATCCCCAAATTCTCCCGTGTGGGTCATCCTTGTGGGCTCTACAGCATTATACATGAAACAACTCAAGTCACTTGTCATTTCTCAAAGGAAAAAAAGCAAACAAGAACACAGAAAGCAGTCTATCTAAAAGTGATTATTTCCAGCAGTTCAGAAATTCAGAACAGGGAAATTGCACTGAAAAGTAAAATGAAATATCTTTCAGAGTTTCACTAAACTTTTCTTATTGCATTAACCAACCCACAAAGTTTTCCAAATAAATCCATCTATGAATGCATTTCTTGTAGATTTGTGTGAATTTGAGCCAAATGAAAAAGGTATCTTTTTCAGAATACCGCTATTTTTACATAGTGTTATTTTGGCATATGCATATGCAGTTTAAAATGGCCTGGATCGAGACATACCCAGAGAGGAATGATTTACAAAATTCATTACTTTAAGTTACTTGTCCAATCTACACAGGAAAGATTAGCCTTGACAGAAAGTATTTAAGCCCTGACTTCTCTTTGTCAACTGATAATACCAAAAAAATCCAAACGTGTGTTTACACATTATGTACTTTTAAGTCAGGCTTTACTACCAATCAATTCACAAACATCTGCCATGCTACAGTCAAAATGTTCTCCAGAATGAAGTTTAATTTCCTCTAAATACCACATTAAGCACAGTAAATGGTCCACTCAAGATTTTAGGCATAATTATATGCATTAAGAATATAAATATTTTCTCGATTCCCTATGATTTAAGTTAGCGATTGTAAAAGCCATCAGCAGAGAGTATGTCAACGGTGTAGTGTACACTGCTCCTTTCTTTCCATCTCCTGTGGAATAAACTGGCCTCTCAAACTCTCCTCACACAAGGAGACCAAAGAAACTGGCAAAAAAAAAATTTATACGATTCATCACTGTATTTATCTTCAGCTTGGAATGAAAGAAAGGTGAACATTCCCAACTGACATCATCAGTTAGAGGAAATAAGAGTTCATCCATCCGTGAGAATTCTGGCAAGTGCTTGCAGCAAGAGGTCAGCGAATTCTGCTTGGCACCATCCCGTTCATCAGAATATTGCAGGAAGGAAAGACTTTCATCCAATATATATTGGAAATAAGAAGAAACTGAATCTAGCAGCTCTTTGATGTATGTGAAGTATCTCCCATACCATATTGGTGATTAAAACAACAAATGATGAACAAAAGAACATCTTTCAAACAGTTACTATATTCTCAGGACAGGACCAAGACATTCAGTGTAAGGGAGGAGAATGGAAGGGATTTAAGCTACTTAAACCACCATTAGGAAGGTTTTGCTTTACTCTTCATAGTACCTATATGCTGACAAATACAATGGCCATAGGCAGAGTGTAAGTATTCATTATTAGGTCATTGCCCATCACAGTAACAAAACAAAGTTTGATGCCTTTCTTTCAAGTTGAATATGCACTAGATGGTTCTGGTACCATTACACTAAAAAGGAGTCTCTAACTGCTCTTTTCATAACTGCAATTGCTTTTCCTGTTACAAAACGTGCTTGATTTGATAAACTAATCTTATTTTTAAAATTACAGACTTTACAACGGAGACTTATGAAAGCATCCCGTTCAATTGGACACTGGAAGTTCAAAACCAATGAAGGCTGATCCTGACCTACTGTAGAAGCCACGTTTCAACTGAAAATTGAAGTTCAAACACTGTGCACATTAATTCTGACCTAAAGATTGTGTCTTCATATCACTAATATCAATAATCTGCATCAACTCAACTACAAACAATACCCTTGTAGTCAGATACATAGATCTCAATATTGTTACCATAAGAATTCTTGATTCAAGATTTTGGGCACGAAAAATGGCTGAAGGAATAGCTATCTGTTGCAGAACTATCAATTTCTAAGGACTAGAACCGAATCAGGCTGGAAGGACATCGGAAGAGAATCCTGCAATAACTGTGTTAGACGGTATTAACTTAAACACTTCTGTCACCAGAAAAAAAAATCCCACCAATTAAAAAAAAATTAAAAAATAATTTTATCATTTACACATTCTGATTTATAAAGTTATATGTATTTGAATTTTACTTTGAAATCCTCTGCTATCCAAAATGACAGATGAATAATGAGCTAATAATAAAGTTTAACTCAATATCTATCTCATGTCTCTGCATATACAAGCACCAGACAGATTTAAAATATAAAATCAAAAGTACTCTGGTTGCTTTCTGAAATTATATTTGCACTGTTTTAATACATGCAAATAACAGGAGTATTTTTATTCTATAATATCTCTTTAGAAGGTTATAGCCAAAATAATATTTAAAGGTATATCAAGTCTGAAAGACTTACTCTTTTATTACCCTTAGTAATAGCAGACATTCATTTCTGGGAAGGCAGTGGGAATACTTGCAAAACAGAAAATAAATGTGTAAAGGAAGCTATTCCAAGCTTATGTCAACATTACATGTTGGTGATCTTGGACCATATTGTGCCATTGATTTTTAAGTAGAACTTGAAAATTATTTCATTGATAGCTCCCTAACAACAGTCAGCTGTTTTATTTCTGCTGACAGGGGATTGAGAAATCAATTCTCTGAGAGACAGGACAAACAGTTAACACTATTCAACTGCCAAGCCAGGTCACTGCACAAAGGTGCATTTACCACCTGTAGGCAATGTGGGCTTAGACAGAGGAAAAATTATAATTAACAAGTTAGAACACCATGCCAGAAGGCAGGCAATCAAGTACAAATCTCAGATTTAAGTACTGTCAACTGACACACATTCTATTTTTTGTATTTTTCCTCCTAAAATTTTTGGAGATTTCAGACTATCAAGTTACAATTATGGTGGCTTACTGATAAAGCAAATCTTCTAAAGCAGACAATTCATATCTATAAAACAAGACAAATTACTCCTATAACTCTCAACCAGTTGAAATTCTTGAGAATCAAGATCTCAAGCATCTTTACCTTGAACTGTTCCAAAAGGAATGGGGGGGGGAAAAACAATAAAAAGGAGAGATACTAAAATTTCAACATCATGCTTAAAAACAAAACAGTCTATGAATACCACGTTTTTGCCTTCATAACCTCCTGGTTTTCCTGAAAGCAAAAATGACTGGGAACACTTGGTGCACAGACAAGAGCTGTTTGTTCCACATCTCTGCTACAGAAGAAGAATATTGCTAAGAACAGAATATTAACAATGGCTGTGTATTATACTAGCAAATAATTTTAAAAGGCAAATCCTGAGAAGTTCTCTCCCAGTCCTGTCCCATCCTCTCTTTTCTTGAAGACAACCTGTTTGGAAAAGGTATTAATTTCAGGCCATACTGTCTCTTCATGATTTTTTTTTTCCCTGGAAAGAGCAAGCCTTGAACAGTAGCTGCAAGCTGCATGGAAACATTACTAATTGTGCTGGACAAGGAACTCTTTCTGTGACAGACAAGCTAAAAGCAGAATGCAATGGATTTTGGGAACTGCAGACTGACCAAACAGCCAAAAAAGCACTCCTAACATTTGGCTACCACTTCAGGAAGGAGGCATAATCTTTAACTCCTTTTTTCACCATTCCCACATGGTTTCCCTCCTAGACCTGTAAGTCATTTACTGCATGGTCAATCCTGCTGTACTGTACTACAGTATATTATACACAATGCAAGCACAGGCCTTCTGTGCAACACAAAACATGAAAGGAAAAGAGGCAAGGCAAACGGTACAGGAGCACCTCACAACCCAGTGGATGAACATCTAAAGCTCAGTAGTGGCTGGGAATGCCCAAGAGCTGCTGTTACAGTCTCACAGCTACACTAACCTGTTTCAAGCAGCTGCATAACTGGACCTAAGGACTGATTTACCAGGAGAAGAGCTTTCACAGGCCTTCACCATTAAAAAAGTCCGTTTTAAAAAGTCTAGTGTATATACAATTCAAGCACACAGGTCACAGGGAAGACAAGCAAGAAGGTCCAAAATCAGCGACATTCACAGGCATTATGCCCTACAACACTTCCTTGAAGAGACTTCCTAGTGACTGCAGTTCCGGTGTGCAGCCTTTGTCTCAAGGGAAGCATTAATTTGTGCCTCCCCACTCTGTTCAGCCACCCCTTCCCTCGAAACAAAGGAATTTCACGCCTTTGAAACCTCTATTGTTGTTGACAAACTCAGCTGAGACTGGTCATGTGTAACAGCTATTATTGGGAACAACTGGCAGAGCAACACGACTTCAAGAACCTGATGTTTTCTGTGCATGTGTTCATAAAAACAGGATTAAAAAAAGCACAACAAATGACAGGAAGTGTATGTTACAAATACAAGGTGACAAAGTCATTTTGACAAGTGAACTACAGATGAAGTAATAGTAAGGAGACTGAAGGAAGAGGCAAAGAAACGGTTGAGAAAGTGAAGCTGGGTAAAAACAGATTAATAATAATGATTTGGAATTTTTCTTTAATTAATTTTAATTGCATTTATACATTTGAGGTTTTTAGTGTCTCCCTTAATTTGAGAATAATCTGACATTTTCTGTTTTCAAACACATGCCAACTTCCTGTAGTTAAAAAATGACTAAGAGCAACTCTTGTCATACAATCATAACTGTACCTACCACCCATTAAGTTACACGATCACTATTACAAATTCTATTTAAAACACACTTTAGCTATGATTCTTTGTAATCACAGAAGTTCCAACTTCTTCCTTCACACAGGAAGAACAGAGATTGTGACATAAAATCCTCAAAGCATCCAGAGAGGTACACTCAAAAACTAGATAGGAACATTCCACCACAAGGAGCTGAGCAAAGCTGTTTCCAAAGACAGCCACACAACAAAGTGAGTGAGAAGAGCTCGAGGCTGGGGCAGAACAGCATCACAGCACTCCTCATTTTCATCATGTCATACCAGTGTAAAATTTAGCTTTAGGATGAACTTTGAATTCGCTATGGACAGGGTTTTTGCTTCCTCCTTTCTTTAACATGAATTAAAAGGTGAAATACTGTGTGGATGCTATTTGAAACTGTAGGCATAAACTGCACTGTTCCTCTAAGCATGTGAAACCTTTTGTAAAAGATAAAAATCACTGCCCACATGTACCCAGGGCTGGGTTTGCATGACAGGTAAGACCTTAAATGGAGGTTCTTAAATGAAGGTTCTCTCTCTCTGGGCTTACATGAAAGCCTTTAAACCATCCAGCAATAGCTATTTTTTCTGGCCTAGATGAATCAAGAAATAAAATACTTTTCAGGCCACATGAAGACTAGTTCTTTACCAACAGAGGCTACCAAAGAAGTGCTTTTTAACACTGCATCATGGAGCTGAATATTTTGGAGAGGGATGTTCACTTTCAGCTCCTATCTGCTTCCAAACACTAGGTAGGGCCAACAAATTTCACTGCATTTCAATACTGATAAATTAACCTAGCAGCACCAATGTAACAATGTTTTTCTTACTACTTGCTATCAAAAAATCCATCTGTTTTTTTTAATACTTACTTGCTACACATAAATAATTTATTTACACACTGCTGAACTGTTGTAGTAATCAGAGAATGCATTTTATATACCACCTGAAATATTTATAGAATATTAATGACAAAGAAAAATTAATAACTAGACTACTGGCAAAGTGTAGGGGACTGAAAAGACAAATGGCAGTAAAATAACAGTTTGCAAAAAAAATACTTCAGAGTTGATAATTATTTTACATTACTAATTTACAAACAAACACCACTATTATCCTGTGATAATTGAAGCATTTAAGCAGCTTTTCCCAACAACATTCTAAAATTAATTTCAACTTGCAGTCTTTATTTAACATGCAATAAAATTACACCAAAAAATACATTCACTTGCTGGCTACAGGAATACTAATATCAGCATCATAGTAGAACTTAACAGCAGGATTAAGTGGGAAGTAACTTTGAATGAGAACTAGACACTGATGTAAGTTTGACAAAGGATTGGCCACTCTCATACAAAGCTGTGTCAGCAAGAAAAGTTAAATTCCCAAAGTTACATTTAGCTACATCTATGAAATCTTACACTGAGAGCACAGCCAGTCATTCTGGTATTTTTTCAACTCTTAATGATAATTGCTTTAAAATACATATAAAAATAGTAGTAGTGTTTTGTATTACATATGTGGGATCAATAAGACAACCCAACAATACAAATATTTCAATTCAATGCCAAGAGGACATAATGATTTATTTTTATACGTCATGTACTTACATATTCAGGTTTTAATTTCTTGTCTCCTCCTCTTACAGCTACTTTTTCAAGCTTATCTATGCTCTGCGTGATCAGCTCCTCATCCTTAAGTCTGAGTTCTTCATGTATTATTTCGATGTCACGAACAGGATCTACACTTCCTTCAACATGAGTGATATCATCATCTTCAAATGCTCCTAGAACAAAAGAACACTTAAATTACCTATTAAGCTAAAAAGACACAAAATACATATTTAGAGCATACTATACTGAGTCAAAAATTTTGAAATTGAAAAGCCCCATGGTCGTCCCACCCATGTACAAGTGTCCTGTGCAGTGTTCTATATCATACTGGTTTATTATGTTAATTTAGACATCAACTCCAGAATCCACAGCTCCCTCTGTATATACAAAGCATAGCACTTCGCCATCTCAGGACAGGACTTAAAGCGTTCCAGAGTTTCCCCTACAAAAGGAATCAGCCAGAGCTGTTTCCTGAAAACAATGGGTGTGTTTAATAATATCTAAGCTAGAAGTAGCAAACATGGTAGCTAAACTGAACATTGCAAAACATTTTAATACACACAGTAAAGATTACAAGAATCATGGAAAGAAAACTTACAAATCACCTTGGCAGACTTCACTGGCTACCCAATTTTACGCATTAAGAAATGAAGAAGTTCTAGACAAAGAATTCTGAAGTTCTGAACGACTCTTAGTGTTTCCAAGGGAAACAGGGCTTAGAAAAAAAGGCCTGAAATCATCTGGCAGACCTCGTCCCTGTTTCAATCTACTTTATCACTGTGGTTCTGACGGTGATTAGATAATGAACCACTCAGACACACAATTTACACAGCAGCTAATTTCATCGGCCTGATTTGAGGGTATGGTTTTTAGGGGGCCATCAAAGAAGCAGATGAAGGTGCATTTGTCATATATGAGTGATAACCATTCACAGTAGCTGAACAAAATGGTGCTGGCCCTTATTAGAAACACATGCTATTATCACATATTTAAAGTGCAGTTGAAGCCATAATTTCAAATTGCCAACTGGAAACATAAGGTTAAAACAACCAGATATTACTGACGCATGTGTGCTGACTTCATGCCCTTCTGATGACAATCTGGCAACATAATTCAACTAGGATTGAAATTATCAGATAAGCAGCATCGTTTAAAAAAAAAAATCCTGCTTCCCCCCCAAAAATCAATACATGTTTTGAAAATAAAAATATTAACAGTTAAAAAGAGTTTATTACTTCTTCCTGGATCAATTTTCAGGGTATTTGCATGCCTAACCTGTAACATGGAAGATAGGCAGGAGAAATCAGCCATGAAAAGAATGTTATTTCTACATTACCAAAATTAAAATCAACTGATTTCTTACACAGGAAAAAAAATCATGATATTTCTTGTACTGAAAAAGATAGGAAACAAGGTAAACAACACACAATTCCTCAACCAATATACAGAAAGTTGTGGGGTTCTCTGTCATCATGCACATCTTAAACTTCATCTTTTCTTTTAACTTACTGAAAAACAAGGTTTTAGCAACAAAGCTCTTACATCGATGCACACGGAACACAAGTTTAAAATGTTGTTCATAATCAAATGTCAAACTCATTTTTACATAAACTTAAGAATAGTCTTTCGAATAGTGGTCGCCAGAAGCTCCCTCCTCTCATTAAATGTTTCTCTCCAAAGTTGATCCATGAACTCCCTGGGTACAACCAAAATTCCCTCAGCAATAGATCCAAACCTGATGCTGGCCATGATGGGAGAACAGGCTGCTCTGTTAAATGGAAACACTCCACACCAATCTATACCAATGCCAGGCAATCAAGGAAGAGATATCATACCTTATCTTCTATAAATCCTTACTTGCACACCAGACTGAATGAGATAGATAGATATAGGCTGTTCAGATGAGCAGAAAACAGTTTAACAGCTCTGTTCTGATTTACAAGGAAAATATTGAATAAAAAGGATAGAAGTAGGAAGATGTCACCACACAGATAAACCAAAAGTCTCCTTGCCTCAGCCTTTTCAACAGATACGTAGCATTCAGCTGAAAGTTTAACTTTCTTCCTTGTAGTAAGAAAAAAAGCCTCCACTGCCATGTAAATAATACATTTGCACATTCTTCTGTATCTGGTGTCCATGGGTTTAAAAGCAACAAAACCCCCCACACTGTTAAGTCAGGAGAAAAGCTGCATCACTATGAAGATCTTGCATTTAAAACACAAAAATAAAAAGTAAAGTAAAGCTTTTCTGGTCTTAAGGAAGAATGAAGCTTTCCTGATAAAGCAAGTATAAGGTAAATTAGTAACAACAAAAAACAGCTTATATATTAGTTATACTTTTCTGTTTTCTTCAACAAGAGCTTCATTTCTTTACATCTTCCCATTCCTTTTCACAAGAAAATTGTTCCTTATTCATCCAAACCCAATTAATTCAGTGTATTTCCACACCTATAAAATTGACTCTGTAACTTCACCCTTGCTCTCTTCTCAGCCCACGAAATGCTTTAACCCATGGACTCTTCAATGTTCTGCCAGAGTTTTTTCTTCCATCATGCCTGTGTCAGCAGCCATCCTCCAGTTCATTCAGGCAACACAATGACAACAGATCCATGTCTGGCACAGGCAGTTGCTTGCTTGGGTAAAAAGCCCTTCTTCCTGAGCTGGTGATTTCCCACTAGAGGCAACAATCTAGCCTTCTTTGCTCCTCACTGGGTCGCTTGACCCTTCTCATGGAATGAATGAGCACACTAGTTGTATATTCCATTAAAGCCATGGATTTTGAGTTTAAATTTCCAGTTCTGCATTTAGAGGAATTCCTGTTTAGACAGACATGGTCCACAAGAAAGTAGCAG
The DNA here is from genome assembly GCA_013398615.1 of Brachypodius melanocephalos. Taxonomy (NCBI): domain Eukaryota; kingdom Metazoa; phylum Chordata; class Aves; order Passeriformes; family Pycnonotidae; genus Brachypodius; species Brachypodius melanocephalos. The sequence goes on from VZSR01000205.1 coordinate 2,157,892, forward strand.
CTTTAAGATTTTTTTATAAACAAAAGACCAAACTGGCAGTAATGTCCACACCTTGGTACAAATGAGAGATTCTTCAAGGCCAACAGGCACTGAGCTTTTTTTGTGCATCTCTTGTTCAGTTTCTCAAGGTCCACTTCAGTCACCAACCTAAACCAGATCACACTCTGACCAACTGCCTAGCTAGAGACACGACACGGGGACACTCAAGAAGAAGGAAAGGGAAAGGCAGAGTGACACCACTATGATTAAAGAGCCTTAGTTTTGTCTCAGAATCCATATGGGATGTATCCTGAACAATCTGTTACACCAGCCTACAGCCTGCTTTGCAGTGATGGTCTGGTACAAATCACACTGAGCACTGTAGGGAATTCAATTCTGGTCTGCAGAGCTGCATGCAGACATAGCAAGCCAGAACTGGTGGTAACCTTAGGAATTAGGCTTTGAGCAAGAGATGAGATCTCTTGGAAAAAGTACAGCTGCAAGAAACTAGCAGCTCAACTACTAGAAAAATGTTTTACCCAGTACCTGATTTTAAAAACTGTCTATATAAAAATGCAAAGTAGTAGGGAAAAATGGAGTTGTAAAATTGAGTTTACAAATAAGACATACAGGGAAATGTGCGTATTATTTACAACTTTCAATGATGAAAATAAGTACTATAATCTTAATCTATAAATCTTACCTGAAATAGATTGTTAGCAGCATATTGCTATTTATTACTTTGTCTTTCTGCCTTTGTGTGAAATCCCTCTGTCAAGCAAGGTCTTTAACTCTCTTTTTTTAGGGAAGATGATATGATAGCCCCAACCTCCCTGCAGCATACATAGCAGCAAAATAGAAAACCCAAAGGCTTTATTTTGAAGTACAACAAATGGGGTACTAAGAATCCCATCACTTTCCAATTAAAGATAAACATAATGCAATAGCTGTACCATGAACACGACACACAAGGTGGACACGGGCTATCAACACTGGTAGCACTAAACTAGTAGCTGATATCCAGCACTATGGAGAAAAGCACCCTGATGAAACTAAAAACTGCTGAATTGGAAGAAGGAGGGAAAATGGGAGGTGGGTCTTGGGATACAAGATGACAGCAAACAAATGAGAATTTTGTTTTTCTGAAGGAACAGGTAAGACTGTCTCGGGTATCAGGCAAAAAACCCCAATACTAGTTAGTTTATGGACACTGAAGAAGAAGAATGAAAAACAAACACTGACAAAGAACTCCTCAGATTGGCTTGTCTGATACTGCTCTCTGCTCACAACAGAACCTATGAGAAGACTACTGGGGAGAAGAAAAAACAGACATTTGGTAGTCTCATTTTGATCTCAAGCTGATTATAGCTTGAGAGAGCTTGGTAGAAAAATGAGGGAGCAAAGGTTCCCGAAAATTATACTAACAGGACATCCGGGTGAGGAAGCAAAGGACTTGAATAGGATAGCTGTGAAACAGCAGAGACTGCAAACATGGCCACGTGTCAGAGGTAAAGCCCATATTGACGATGAGGTGTGTTTAAATTTGGTGAACCTCAAACAAGCCATGTCTGTCTTCTCACTGACATAATGAGGCCTCGATTTCTGTAAAAAACAGGAGGGACGTTTACAAGGTTAGGAACTTGTTCACACAAAATCCTCTGTGGTACACTCACACCTGCCAGGCTACTGGCAGCCGAGCTCTGTGGTCCAGCATCCAAAGCTTTTATTAAGAAATCAATTTTTTCAAAGTTGTGCTAAAAAATTAGTCTTAAAAAAAAAGCTGTTGTGATATTTTGCAATTTCAACAAACAACAAATGATCTATCCACTTTATTTATTTTAAAATAATACTAATTAAAAAGTGCATTTACAATTAACATCACCAAAACTAGCCACACCACTCTGTTCTCAAGATAGTATGACCTATGGACAATGACCTTCCCCAATGAATATAATGAAAATCCACTGTACATTCCATGTCTTCACCAATGCATTTGCTTTTAAAACTTAAGGTCTCAGCATTTCTCAAACATTACCCCAAACCACATCCCCTTCCTTTTGACTGCTTCCTTGAGTTATAGTGCCTGTGCTCCAGAACTGCCCTCTTTCTACTACAGGAAACTATGGCATGCTACTGTAGGAGGAAAAAGGGATCAATCTGCCACATGGGCAAAAAAATACATACATAAAATAGACTTACATAAGAATCTCCCCAAGGAAGCATGCCAAGAGCTAAGCTAATCACACAGCAGTAACAGGAACGTCAACTGGGAAACTCTAAACAGTAATTTCATTATTTAAAAAAATCATTATAACTTCTCTAGCATCTCTCTCACATATCCTAGAAGAGGTAAACTATAATTTTATCAGAAGTTTTTCAAAAGAAAGATGAACTGAAACCATGTTTTTTATTTTAAGTATCCTATATATATATAAGCCTTTTCTCAAATTATCTCCCACAACATCCTGATGGGTTTGCACTCTACCTTTAAAAACCCTGTCCCTTCCTTTAGCGTACAAGAACAAAGATTATGGAGTTAGAAACATCAGGCTCACTGCAAGTAAACATCTGCTGTGGTGATTTTAGCAGTATCCAGATACTGTTATTAAAACAAGAGAAGTATTTAAACAGGAAAATGGTAAACCACAATACAGGAGCAGGATTCATTTTTGCTAACAGCCCCAAAATAATGATATTAGCTGAAATCACTAGAAGTAAGGAGCCTGGAGATTACTGCCACAGCCAGCTCCCTCTTCTGTTGCCCTTAGGTTCAAACTTGAAATATTCTTTGGTTTTGGGGAAGGGTTTATCTTTAGCTAAGCACCTTATCTGGGCTGTTTGGGTCCAAGTGTGGTGGGCCAAAAATAATTTTTAAAGTGGCATTAAAGATATAATGCAGCAATAGCTAGTTCTGCACATTTCTTTCAAATTAATGGCTTTAAAAAACACAGAAAACAGAACAAATGGATGGAGAAGATGTGCAACTTGACTCTGTTTTTTTCCTGTGGAAGTGCAGGAACTGTCAATTTGTAAGGTCTTGATGGCAGCCAGGACACACAGTCTAGATTTGTTCTTGACAAGCAAAAATAAGAGCACATAAATATGTATACAGGACAGCCATAACGAATGTCACTTTTAAATGGTATCATCTAATGGCATGCACATTTCTTCCCATTTCTTTCAAAAATCAGCTTCAAAATTCCTTTGACAAAATTTACCTCTCAGCCTCCAGAAATTTTTGCATTGCTTATGTTATACCTGTCAAGATCTGATGACTGTATGTTATGTATTCATCTGAACAGAACCACTACACTTAGTTACAGGCTATCATCAACCAATTCATTCTCTTGCTAAAATCAAGTCATCCAATTACTCCTTGACTAATCAAGGCTGTTTTGGCTTTTTCTTTTTTCAAAAGGTACTCAACAGCATAAACAGTTCACTTACAAGAAATGGAAAGGGGCTAATCAGCAGAATTATTGTTTTGCTGCCACAATTTGCAGTATTTAAATGTAGTTGCTGATTGGACTGAAAGTTTTATGATATAGCATATAAAACTAGTTCGACATAAAAACAAAGAAGCTGCCTATAGCCTAAACCTTATTGTTTCTAGATCCTCCAAGCTGCCACTGAGATGCTAAAATCCAAATAAAAATACTGCTTCTAAACTTGTCTTATTCTGCTCCTAATTGCAATTATGGAAATTAATTATTATCTTCAAGATTAATTTATCTTTTATATACCAGTCGCTTCATTTCTCTAATTATCCTTACCCTTAAAGTAAAATGTAACCAAATATTTGGCTAACACTAAGCTTCACATAATGGCATTTTGGCATCTTGCATTCATTTACAAAAGGTAAGCAGTGTATTGGTACATGTTATGCTGTAATTAAGGGGGATATTTACAATTTGATCAGAAGCTGAACTGCATCACAAGCTGAAAATCCCATTGGTATTTAGGGTAATGACCAGCATTTTTTGTCAATAAACTATAAGAGAATGTTTAATAACACCACCACAAACCAGACCTAGAGAATAATTGGTACTTGCACTTCCTCTCCCACACACGTTCAATGACTGCTATCAAAAAGAGCTGCTCGGCACAGACGAGCTCATCACATCACGATACACACACAGACCCTGCTATAAGCCCTGAAATAAATGAGCAATAATATCTATCTGGCCACTTACTGGTGGGAATGGGGGAGAGAACAAAACCAACTAAAATACAGTAACTTGAGTGGGCAGCCAGAAGTAGGGTATTTCTTTGAGCTATGAAAAAAATTATACTAGAATTGTAAAAAAAAATTTTAATTAAAAATAATATCTATACTTGACTGGCTTGACATGCTATCATCAATATTCCATAGATTTAAACAGTAAAAGATACTGCTATTTCTGACTGAGGTACAGGTATATTTATCATTATAAAATGCACTAAACTTTGATGATGGTACATTTTACTATGCATATTTATGATTAGAAGGACAAAAATAATACCATGAGAATCAAGATTTTACAACTTCTTAAAGCACATGTTAACAAAAAACCAAAACTAAAGTAGGTTTAGCATGTTTTCCCTTGCAAGCTAATTTCAAGTGAAATTAATCACCTGTAACACAAACCTAATATTCTTTAAGCAGAGTAATTTTCAGTTGAAGAAGGTGCACCTGCCTACATCTTCAACATAAGCAAAATCAAGTACAAAAAACATTAAATAAAACGCTGTAGTAAACCTTGACTTCTGAAGAAAGAATTTTTTCAGACATCTTTTGTGGCTTTGTTTTGTGCTACAGCCCCTTAAGTTTTGTCTTCATAAAGCCCTAACTAGTTGTAATCACTCGCAGTCTAATTGTGGACATTTATCTGCTTTTCTTATGCATAGAACATAGCTATTAAAGCTGAATGGTGATGGTGTGAAGTATAGGTTAAATTGGATGAAATTAAAGCAAATTACTCTGGGATGTGGAACTCTGAAAATAGAAACCGCCAATGATTTGCAACCCTCTTGATGATCAGCTTCACAGAACCCTAAATGACAAGAAAACTTACATATTTTAAAGTTAACTAGATTCTTTTAAAATAATGTGTATAAATTTATTTTAAATGCAAGCAGTCACTCCGGCAATAATTATTTTGTTTTACCTGCATCATAAAAATATAAGAAAAGGTTTTAATTTCCATTTGGAGCACTTGTTTTTATTCTCAAGTTTAGCTGATTTTTAGCAACAAAAAACCAGTTCAGAATATTAGGTGCAGCACGAACGACTTTGAACACAACGTTCCAGTTTATGTGCACCATATGGCTACACAGACACAGGATGGTAAAAGCAGCTGCTTTGGGCTTTCTTGACTGGTGCAGTATTAGGACTTAATTCATTACTTACCTATATAAAAGACAAGCAGCTACGTTTACCCTGCTGAGCCCTAACACCACACCAGTCAGGAGAGGGCAAACTGCTCCCCAAAAGTCTGAAATTGCAGCTGAATGGCAGCCCTTTCACTGTCAAATCTATTGGGAGTATTTGACAAAAAAGGGCACGTCTATTTCTGCACCAGCAGACACACAATGAGAGCATGAAGAAGCAATACAGGATTCTAAATGACTGTAGTATCAACTTCTTAAGCATACAAAGAATTTACATTTGCATAAAAGTACTCGTCAAGCGAGTACTGTACAAGGTCAGAGATAAAAATGATAATCTCCCCGGGAAACACTGAGGCAAAGCACTTTACTTCAGGACATGGGAGTCTGCAGAAGAAACCACAATCCAGTTCCTGACGGAAGCAGTTTTATCAGAGAAAAGCTGTTACCAAGATAGTCACTCCAATGAGCTTATCTGTAAAATCCTGCTCCAGAGCTCCTATCTGAGTGTGTCTGAAAAATATTAGTGATTTATTTCAGATGTAAAATGTGTTTACTTGCCACTGCTCTTTCATCCTGGCACCCCTGGGCTGTAGTCATCACTCCATAGGCAAAACCTCCTACATGCTGAGAAATTTGCTATCAAGTTGGTCATACTGGGTAAAGGACATTATCTGACAGCTGAAGTGATAAATCATTGAGCTCTTTGTCTCCGCATTTGCCAAGGCCTTGCTCTGAGTGCTCTTGATAATGTATTTTAAATAATATCACTGCACTGCCCACCAAATAGTTGGGACACACTCCTTAACTTTCTTTCTTGCAACAAACATTATCTGGATAATTGACACAGATTCACTACCAGAAGACACCAGCACTCCATGTAAAACTTTTTGAGATGGCTGGCATGGCACACAAATTGTTTAAAATTCCCTAAGAAAAACTAGTCTCTTTGTTCAGATTTTTACAAACCACAGCTGTGTTAATTAGAAGAAGGGGCAGATTTGGAACTTAGCCTGGTCAAAAGCCTGAATACCTGTAGAATGCATGTGCTTGCTTCAGAGACAAGTGCTCTTGTCACCCTGAGCTCAGTCCTGTTCTATTTTACATTACTTTCTGTTCTAATGACCAAAAACCTTCCTTTGTGAATTTAAGTCATGAAACGAGAAGCAAACAGGAACAAGGGGGATTCTCCACACAAGTCCCCTGCCTGGTGAGTGTTCTGCAGCAGTGCACGCAGGAAAGTCTGGCCACAAACATAGTGGATAACTTCTATCATTTTCAATGTTAGACAATTTTCCTACTCAAAAGTAGACTGAAATTCATATATTTGCAATCTGATGGAATCTACACTGTACAAAACCATGGCTCCTAAGCAGAAACCATTTGGAAAGTAGAAATATGCCTATATGTATAACTGTGCATTCATATTACTTCCAGAAACACACTATCTCCGTGCTGCATTGTATCCCTTTTTTCTGAAGGTCAGTCATCCTGGTCTTCTCTTCAGGAATACTCAGTGTCAAGCTCTTATCTGGAATCTTTGAGCGTCGCCATAAAAAAATTACAATTGCTAGCAATAACTATGTTTTCAAGACAATATATCTACAGAGATCATGAACAGCAACTAGAAGCCATTAGCAGAAACCCACAGGGCAGTCCTACCTGGCCTTGAATGACCAGATAAATAGGAAACATTTTAATTATTCAGGGACTATTTATCTGGGTCACGGATTGATTATGTCAAAGATGCAGTAATATAAAAAACCCACTTGAGCTCTGAATTTTTTATTGGGTCTGGAACAGCACTACTTAGCTGTTACCATGACTGTACTCCTACTGAAACCCTCTGAATTTCTAATGCTACAACAAAGTCCAAGCCACTAAACTCTGCTGAGCCCACTCTGACTCCTGAGCAGAGATAGCTCAGCTCCCCATTGCACATTCTTCAACAACTGGAAGGTTATTGGTCTTTGCAAAACAATCAACAGAGAATGAGCAGTTCAGTTCAGCACAGAATGCAAAACTACAACCCTCCTGAAACCCACAACAAAGCTTATAAAATTGTTTCAATACAGCAACTTCTCTTCAAAAGCATTACAGCAATATTTAAATACCAAGAAACAAAACTCAGTAAGAAGTTTTCAGCTAAAAGAAATCAGTTATCCAAGATTTCAAATATTCCAAAAGTTGAAAAGACATGTTTGTTATGATAAAACAACAGCCCTACAAAACTGTCAAAACTCCTTGCAGTGACTTAAAAAATTATATAAAAATGGATTATAGAATTTGACTGGGGAAGGAAAAGAAAGCTATGTTTACAGAGCAGTCATTGTTTACCAGAAGAGTAAGAGAGTATTTAGAAGAAGAGTACTTATATGGAGCTGTAAACTCAGTCCATCACATGTTAACAAAGAACCTTATTCTCCATTACCTCAATGTTTCTCCTTTGAAGATCTATTTTGTTGCACAACAGAGGTGTGCTTAAGGGAAGACCAGCTGATGTACAACAAAAATCAGAGTTGATAAAGACTTAGATCAGCAAATATTGTTTTAGCAGTGCCACTAGGTATGCATATGTCCTATATAAGTTTGTGATGAAGTACAGTATTGCTAAGTGAATAAAATAGCTTTAAAAACAAAAGCAAAATGCCTCTCAGTAAATTTACCTTATAAAAACGTGCTTCATCATAAAGGATTCCCTCTCGACATTCTGACACACATTCATAGTGTAAAACAAATTTAATGCAAAAGAAGCAATACTATTAATCCAGGTTTATCCCTTGCAAATCAATTCCAATTTTAGAAGAGTGCTGTCTATGGGTTTCTAGTAATAAAAATTAGTAACAATAATTTTTAAATATATCAGTAGCTTTAGCTGCATCATTAGGTTAAGAGCTTACTATTTTTCACGTGCTATTTTTCATATGTTTACTTTTCTACAAATTAAGAGATGTCACAGTTCTTAGGGCCTCACATAACAGTACAGGCTTGCAATTACAAGAAATATCAAATGATCTTTTAAGAACATAATTTGAAATACTGAAAACACAAGGCAATATAAAATCTGCACCTTATCTGAGATGCTAAACTTGATAAAGAGAGCTTGCAACATTTCCTATTCAATGTTCAAATTCTCATGTAACAGCTGACAACATAAAACTCGATACTAATATTTTATTTTGGACGTTCAGTCTCTTCCTTTATAATGATCAAAAAACATCCCAACAAAAAATTACTAAATTGCTTGCTATAGATTGGCTGGCCCATCACTTGGGAAGCAAAGAACTAATTCTGTTTATTATTTCAGTAAAGTAATCCCTAGCCCTCGGGCAGTCACTTTTTTCCCTAGCAATATTTTACTTAAATGGTAACTATATAGTGGAACATATTACTTGTGTTCTGTAACTATCTGGCACCATCTAGTAGCCACTGGTGTCTTCTTTACTACAAACCATTAAGAGATTGTGTTAAGAGATTGTGAAAGGGTGATACTGAGCATGCAAGGAATAGTAACTCAGACTTCTTGAACACCATAAGGTCAAGAAAATGTTGAATTAGGTAGAGAGGTACAGTCACTAATTACTTGTGTACTGTGCAAATGACTTCTGACTTCCTTGAAAAAGTACATTAAATACTTGTGCGAATGTTGGAATTTTCAAGTAATCTAAGAATCTGCTGGCAAATTTTAGCAGCAGTTGACAAAATGCATTGTTTTATGCATCTATGCAAACACTGGCCAGTTATTCCCTTTCCCTATCCTCAAAACACACAAATAAATTAGAAACTAAGAAAGAAAACATACACTTTCATTAACCTGAATCCTGGATATACAGGGTGTTTTTTCCACAACTGCCAGAGCAGAGTGCCTTGTAGGCCCTAATATTGGAGAGGGGGAATGGAAGAGGAGTAATATGAATATGTCCAGGCTGCTTCATTACATTCCCGAGATGTGACTGGGTAGAAATCTTTATTTCCAACGGTATTACTCCTTTAGCCTGCAAGCAAATACAAATATGCAGCCCTGCTGTTCTGCTCTTTGCAAAATAAATATATAAATATGATACTTTTGCAACATCTAACCACAGCTTTTTAAGCTGAAACAGTTGTTCTTCTTTTACTTTAGATGTCAAATCCATCACAGAAAAGAATTTTGTTTTTAAAAGACCTCCTCAACGAAGCAGTTCGTCTCCCCGCCATTTAGCTCACTGTATTTTTACAAGCACCAGGCTGAGCAAACTATGATTGAGAGAAGCCATCTTATGCACATTGCTGTTGTCCCACATCATTCAGAACAAACCTTTTTAGATCGTTAACTACCACAGGAGTGCTGATTACACAGGCACCAGCAATTTCCTAACCAATGACCACCTGAACAATGATGTGTTCAGCTTCTCAGACCCTGAAGCCTTTCAGAGGTGAATCATTTCACAGTTTGGAACTAGATCTCCATAGCAACTTCCCTTTGAGGGTTTTAGAATCACCATCCCGTAATTCTATGATCATCAAGCTCAACCATTCCCAATGGTTCTTTTCACAGCAGATGGAAAAGGAAGCCTTGAAATTTTACAGTCTATTTCAAGCAATTCATCTGGCAGCCTATTAGAATTCAAAATATTTCGACCTTCAATCACAAAGCATGTTATCTGAAGCTGTGGTGATCTCAAGTCAAGACAAGCAGACGTTTTAGTCTAATCATCCATGATGAGAAGAGACTGACAAAAACTCTTAATTCAACCACCATCAAAATGCTTATTTTAACTGCATGAAAGTCTTTCAACAGGCAATGAAAACACACCATGTACCATTTTATCACAACCTTCCATTCAAGGGAAATACGAATTCTGAATATTGGCATGGATCTTTGCACTCCCTGACTGCTTTTGAACAAATATCTCCTCCTTGAAAGTCAGTATAAATCCAAATCTACCACATTATTTTTTTTCAACAGCTGTCAAGAAAAATGATAGAAGCAAACTGCAATTAAACTTCTCATGATTGAGTACAATAATGCTGCAAATGAGTTACTTATTGATAGATCCAGTTCATTATAGGCATCTTCTAAGAAATACAAATCACTTACTACTCAGAAAATAAATACCCATTAAATTCTGAAAACACAGCATTGGCTAAAATCCTGAAGCAAAGCTCAGTTTCATGATAATCATAATCAGAGGGATGTTTAAAGTTGGGGATTTTTTCCTGTTTCTGTTCCCAATTCCCAGCTCGATTCCCTCTGTTTAGAGTTAAAGAAACGTTTCCCTTTTCATGAATGTTTCAGTCAACCACTGAAATAATATCATCGGGGCACAAGAGCTTTAAATTTGAAAATATTTTCACCTAAAACCCAAGGCAGATTTATTCATATTTATCAACCTTAAATACAAGCTAAGTACAAATGTTTTAAAATCTCACCTATACACTACTATACACCACTATGTTATTAGTATCATTATCTGGTGACTAAAGAATTCAGAAGACTTCAAACTTCCCATATGTCAAAATGCCACTAATACATTTTTACAGAACATGCATTAGGTTTACTTTAAAAAAAAAATTAAAGAATCACCATATAGTGACTTGGCAGTAAGATGCTGATACTTAACAACTGCTGTAAAATTCATCAAACTTAAAAGACACAAGAGAAGGCCCCCACCTGCACCCAAGCCCCAGTATCCACTAAGAATAGTGAAATAAGGGAAATTAACATATACATTAATATTTTATAACATTTGTAGAGGAAGGAACACTTAATTGTTTTACTTTCTTTGAACAAAAAAATGCATATTCAGCATCCCTAAGTAGTTACTTAACTGAGAGAGTGGCCACAATTGAGACCCTCTCTTCAGCACTTAAAATGCCACATTTTATTAGCCTACAGACTAAAGAACAACCCCCTCCCCCTTTGCTGACCTTATTCTCCTAGGTATTGGCACTGCTGAGCCATACTCTTACACAATTTTTTTAAAAACCCTTTAAAAAATTAGAAACTTAGTAAACTAACTCATAAAACTAAAACATCTTGAATATATGATTTATTGAGTAGTAGCTTACTGAGAGTTAATATATTGGAGTAATTTTGAAAAATTACTGTAAAAGAAATGATGATAAAAATCTTTGGGGGAATAAATTGGCACAATACAGGATTTATCTTCATATATTTTTCACTGTTTGCAAAGTAGCCTGTGATCAGAGCTACACAGCTGCTTACATTGTACTACTTGAAGATCTGAGGGGAAGGTTCTCAAGGGAGGGTTGTGTTCACATATGAACACAACCACAAAATTTAACTAAGGATGAAGCTAGAATTTAAGGTAGAGTAAAGCAAATAAAAATGTTATGCATCAACTAAAGATGTAAACTGTTTATTTCTGTGTACAATCGACTGAGATAAACACAGACTTTATTCCAGCAATCTGAGAAAGAAACACCATGGGAAAAAACCTTGAGTATGTTAAGTATCATCTCCTGCAAAGACCAGAGATTACAGCAATTATCTGTGAACAATATTAAAAAACCCTTAGCGGTTTTCAAAGCTAGATCAGTTACTAATGCCAATATCTTTTTAAAGAGACAAAGCAGTTACAGGATATGCTTTACAATACTCAATTTTTGCTCAAGTTTTCAACTTTTTTATTTCAATATGGAAGGCAATAAAATATCTTTGTTGTTGGATGTTTTAAGTCATCTATAACGCTTAGCTCACATCTTTTTGTCTGTTTACAAAAATTACATAACCTTCATGTAGCATTTGATCCAGCTGAAATTGAAAATAAAACTGCCCATGACCGCCAAGTTAATTAAATATTTTGCTAATTAAAAGGTACAACTGTCACTGCAACAAAACTTACCTGTGTAGGCAGAACTACATATATGTAATTTTGTAATGTAGCAATTGCTAAGTGTAATTTAAACAGGAGCATTTTTAAAAAATTCTTTAGTAATAGTCAATTAGAAGTATCTTGCATTGTACAATTAGACTGTCAGCAAAGGATGCTATTAGTAACACATATGCAAATCATCTTTAGAGATTTGCATATAGAGTTACATCTTTACAATCTATTCCATGATTATGAACATGTTTTCAAGTATTTTCATAGTATTTTACAAGATATTTCTCATAAATAGTAATATTAAAATCTAGGAGGTAATTCTTAAAAGTTATCTTCATACGTCTCTAAAGAATGAGAGCTGCACTTCTAGCTTTTCCTCTTCCCAATATTCCCACCACCATATCTGAAAAACCTCATCTTAAGCACAGTAGTTATATATTAGCTCACCGTTTAACCATCTAGAATAACCTTAAGTTTATTTCATAACATATAATCAAGCAACATACAGTAATTAAAGCACACTGAAAACAGCAGTTACTAGCTAATTAACATTACAGAAACATTTTCCTTAATGCTAGAAAAAGACAAAGATTATACAAAATACTGTAGCATGAGGAAGAGTTTGTTATGAACCTTTTTGTTTAAAACACTGAAAACATCTACTTAGGAATCTGAAGTTAAACTACATCTACTTAATGAATTAAAAATGTCAGTGCAGGTCATGCATGATTTGGTAAGCCATTTAGGGACTACCCTTGCACCACATGGTTTATGTAGGGCAAGGACCATTCAAATAAACCCTTGCATCCCTCAGGACAACCCACCATCCACAAACATGCCCAACCTCTACATTCAGGCAGAGTTGAAGAAATAATAGTCTTACTATTTTCATGGCCATAGGAAGTATTTTGGCATCACTACAGCACCTGAACTGCAGCTAGGGACAAGCAGCAAAGGCTAACTCAGGCTGTGACAGTGACAGGTACCCTGGGCTGGAGATAGAGGATGGCTGCCAGACAGTCTCTGTTCTTCTGAACACGCTGGTTTGCAATGCCAGTACAGCAGCAGACTTTGCTAGTTATTTTCTGCTTTGCTATTAAATTACCACTTTAAAACAGTGACAATATTTTAGCTCTACATGCTATTTTTAAACCCACCTTCTACTTCTTACATCATATTTTATATCTGTCTGTATTGAGTAACCTCTAAAAATGCTTACGAGGTAAAACTGAGTGCACACTCAGCTCTAGCAAGCAGTCTCTGTGGAGACCAGCACTTTGATATGAAAATATACTCTGATATTTTTCCCCATTACTTGAATCACACCATTATTTACCAGCTTCCATATATTCTTATCTGTTCTGATATATTTTTATCACTTAACAGAATTTTTTGATGTCAGGAATTATTTTGTGTCACCTGCCATGTTTTCTAAGCTTTCCAAACACACATGTATTATCCTTCTGCACAGTTTCATGATGACTAGATGAGCAAACACCAGGATTACAGCTACAAAGCAGTAGTTGGTTAGTAGTAAACAAGATCAGACTTTCCATAAAGTCTGGCACACAACCACAGCTAATTTTGTGCTCACATATGGGTGCAGGGCAGAGCACAGGCATGATGTAAGTTACTTTTAACTTAATTTCTATCTAAATCTCTAACTTGGATTATTCCTCAGAAAGGCAAGTTACTAGACCAGTGTGAAAGAATAGGAAGTTAAATTTATAAGCTCCTGTCTCAAGGCTTTAGGCCCAAGGAGAAGGGAGCCTTTAATGCTGCAGGACTAGTATGCAGCCACAGAGATTTTATCACAGGTTGAGCAGACCCAGTAAGTCCTGCACATAAATTAATATGGTATTACACAGTAGTCACTTACCCCTTCCAAAAACAGAGCAATTGAATACAAAAATCAGCAGTAAGGTAGCTTAGTTGTAGCCTCATTTCTTCACATTGGAACTATGTCTCACCTGACTTCAAGCAGATGGAAATTTTGAAGAGATGTTATGTCTTTCCTAAGGTTACGAGGAGCAAGAAAGGCCTACTGCATACTCAGCCAAGGTACAAAAAACTATACTAATTTCACCCACTTGGTTGAATTTTCCACAAAAATCACATTTTATTCAATACAATGTAATTTGAGAAAGGGACAGCAGATATTCCATGGATTTTTACAGCACTGAATATCTGTTTTAATACAAGGAGAACAACTTTAAGAAATCATAGCCAAGTCACATGCAAATTCTTCCCATTCACTTCAAAATGGGAAGACATGCAAATAAAAGAAAAATGCAGCAATAACAGAGGAACAGGACATCACAGATTAGGTACTTCCGACAGAGAAAGCCATTCAGTAGGTACCTGTACAGTAGGGTCAGAATCAGAAAAACGTGGTTTGCCTGTGGGTCTTATTTTAAACCGTGCAAACAAAAACTATTCTGTTCACGTCAAAATGTGTTCATACAGAACAAAACATCTCCTGCGGTCCGGACCACTTCACTGCAAGGCTTTTTTCTCTGTTGCAATATCATCATGTGCCACTAATTTGCCAGTTGCAAAAAAACCCCAAAAACGCTGAAGCCTAACGTATTTTTATCTACTTGTTAAAAAAAGTACAAGAAAAGCTCTCCATAATGGAGAAAGGAGGAGGAATGGAGGGGGTGGGAGACAAGCACAGGACACAAAAAAACACCTTTTCCAAAGATTGTTCTAGGCAAAAGGGACATGTCATGTTAAACAGTAGTCAATAGCTGTATACAACCAGTAAACAAATTCAGCTCTATGAAAAAAGAACTACATCACCATTTAGTGGTTGCAATTTAGATTATTCTAGCGTGTAATACTTTAATTGTATAAAACAAAGCTGATGTCACAAACACAAAAGAACTTCTTGCAAAGCAAGCACCACAAGTAATTTTTATGCTGCCACTGATGGCTGACAAGTGATGAGCACTTTGTTCGAATTCATATATTTATGCATCTACAGCAACAGGTGGCTTATAAAAAGAAAACACTAAGAGCTTTTTAACTCTTCATTACCAAAATTTTTATAATATGTTTTATCATAATGACTAAACAATCTCTACAAATAAAAGCTCAACATGCTAACTACAAAGATGAACTATGGCTCAGGGAAAATTATCCATTATTTTGTTAAAAGCAGAAACTGAAGTAAGGTTCTGGATCCCACTGACTTGAGCTCTGCCGACACTCACAACGTTTTGTAATTGCACAAAGCACTCAGTATTTAAACCTAGTGATATATAAATTAAAATCAGTTTAAGACAAAAAATTTTGTATTTTCTTGCTGACTGTACTTTCTATATCCATCTCAAACAACAGTTGAATATTGTGGTATCCTTGGAAGGAAAATTCTGTAAGAATATTTTCAAGTCTTAAAACCAACTGAAAGTGATGCATTTCAGTTGTTGCTTAGTGTAGTTTTGGCCCAAGAGTGGCATTACAGAAACAACGTGGTTTTTTTCTAAATACTGCACAGTCCAATGAACAGTTTTGTTTTCTTTATGCACACAATTATTAAAAAAATAATTAAAGCAGCTACATGGCACAGAATGGAGGAACACACTTCATTTACATTTGCATTTAAGTGCAAAGGACTCCAAAGCAAAATAAAAGACATCATAAACACAGAGATAATTCAGATTAAAAAAACTAAAACTAAAATAAAATAATCTAGAGCGGTATTCACTGATTTTGTTACATTTTTTAAAAACTGGAAGGTAAGTTGAGAAGACAAAAATGCAGTAAGAATACGAAAACAATCTTTACATTCTGCCTTGTAATTAAACTATGAAATAATCATCTGCTTATGATTAAAACATTTTAGTGTTTGCTGGTTTGGATAGATTAAACTCACATACAACATATTAGACTTTCTCATCTGCATGGCAGTTTCACCATGCCATATCTAACAATTTAAAAATATGACATTGATATTTCTTACCTTGTACACTAGACACACACACACAATTTCTATGGTGACATTCACTGGATTATTTTTTCTGCTTTTTGACACTTCAGAGAATCCAACCCAGAGTCTTAAACTTTCACACACTCAACTTCCCATTCCTACTGCTATTTAGCTTTGACACATTAATTTTCACATCAAATTACCAAAGCTGGGTGCATAAAAATATGCAGTAAGTGTCAAGGAACTGTTATCTCAGTAACAGCTATCTAGGCTAGTACTGAAATACAAACCTATGCTCAAAAATATTTTAAAAGTTTAACTAATAAAAGTGAGTTTGAGATACAGAAGCTTCTGCCATCATCCCCATCAGGAGAAAAACCTCTATGATGGAGTGGGGAGATGAAGAATGTACAGAGAAGGAAGAAAGGATGTTGTTTGATTTTGTAAAGAAGGTCTCTAACTTTAAAGGAAAACAAATGAATCATATTTTACTTGAATATGCAGAAATTTAATTACATATCTGAACACTGAGGCTCTGAAGAATCTTCTTACTATTTTATCAACAACAGATAAAGCCTCACTTTAACTGCAAAACCTAAAATAAGAACCAAAAGTAGCATTTCTGAGGTATTTTGAAAAAAAAAAAAAAAGTTTCGATTGATATTTTGTTGTCTCCAGGCACAGAGGCTCCAGGGTGTTGTTTGAGGCTAGAGACTCCCTGACATCAAAACTAAAGCAACAGTTTCCAAAGCAGCTCTTGCAACTTCTGCTGATAAACATCCAGCATTTAAATTTGGCCCACTGTTAATTCTGTTTACTGCAGAAAATACCAGGACAAAGACTCATCTTGAAATACATTAAAAAGTAGCTAGAAGAAACTGAGTGGAGCAAATACCAGAGTGACAAGTTCCAAACAGAAAAACAAACAAACAAACAAACAAACCCCCGCAAAAACAAACAAACAAACAAACAAACCCCAAACAGGCCATAAGAATTTCTGCTGAGATGCCATTAATAACTGACTAATACACAACTCCTTGTAAACCCAAGTAGAAAAGCAAAACTTTATCTTCAGCCAAAGCTGTACTTCATCAGGACAGAAGAGAAAGTCTGGAAAGCACATTGAAAACATACCAACTATCTTTGCTGAAGGCTCACCAAAAGAAGTCAACAGATTTCCACATCAATACTTCAGCATTACAACAGCACAAAAGCACATCTGCAACCAAACGCTGCATCTAAATAACATCTCAGCATAAATAAGAGTTGTACAAAAGTCAGATTTCTTCAGACTCCAGTGGACAACAGGCAAGGTTTGAAAGAAAACATCCTTAAGTCTTGTAAACTTAGAAGAAAAAAAAAGGGGGGAGAAGGGATGCAACTGGCATATTTCCTAAGGCTGCCTTTTTACAAGCATTTTTCATCTTACCAATCTCAGTTTAACGCTCCCTCAGCTAGAACAGCGTGACTGCTGCATTATATATTAATCTGCTTAGAGAAATTACCTATTTTTAAGATAGCCCAGCAAGAAGAATATGGTTATTTTTAAGATCCAAAAAACCCTTTTACTACACGGCTTCACAATCAGTTCTGACAGCACAGAAGAAAGTGGCAGCATATCCATGAAAAAAGGTGTTGGAGTATGGAGCCGCTTCAGCTCACAGAAGACCTTCCCATCCAGTGTAGAAGTCTGGCACAACGTAAGACTTGGAAATGGACAGACATCTCTTTTTCTAAAAGTGGCATTTTGGCTGTTTTAGAAACCAGGCTACTACAATAAATAGCAATTCTGAAATGAAACTGAAGCAGGGGGGTTTTTTGTCAGTTTACTGAAGTCTCATAAACTCTCATAGCTAAAGACAAAAGAATTCTAAACTAACAACCCAAGGATCTCAGACAAATCTGCTTGACATCGAACAAAAAGGAGGTATATATTAATTGTCTTAAAACAGCATATCTTAACTAACCCAGAAGCCTTATTTAGTTTGTCTAGGATAAGTAACCTACAGCCAGACTAAGAAACCCAAAGCCAGGATTCCTCCCGGTCTTCATTTGCAGTAGTTACTCCGCTGTTCAGTACACAGTGATCAGATATGTAAATTGCTCCTTGTCTATTTTAATATTGAAGTCACATAAGCTGTGAAAATTATCACCTCAGCTCATATGGTCTTGACTCACCTGCATATTCCACTCCAAAGCAATGAGGGACAGTGATAAAGAGCCCTGAGCAGCAACAGCAAACTCCTACTGCTGTTTACAAACCCAGGACAGCCCTTGCCCTCAGCTGTGTCAGAGCACAGCCATCTACAGTTCAATAGAGAAACAGAAATGCTTCAAGGAACCTCTCTAGTTTAAAGTTTTCCTTAAAACTCTGGATTAAAAAAACCCAAAACATACACTTTCTCAACTTTCTGAAAGGGATGCTATAATATTCTCAGTTTACAGACTACTCACCTTTTTGATACAATCATGCAGCTAATGGCAAGTGAAAACACTCAGCCACTTATCTTTTTGCAAAGAACTGTTACTTTACCTTTTCTGGGGTAGCCTTCCTCTGAACAAATGAAAAAGGCTTTCACATTTCATATTAGAAAAACAAAACAAATCCATATGTAGTACATTTCCCTTCAAGCTTTCAAGAAAGTCCATGAAACAACAACAAAAAATTATAAATTAATTATTAAACTATCACTGTTTTTAAAAAGTCAGGATACTCTACATCATCACCAAAGACATCCACTCAAATACCTAAACATGAATTTCAGAAACAGTCACTTGAACACCCCAACTCTATCACAGATTGACGACTTCTCTGAAGCATTAGAGGAAAAACTCATCTGTCTAAATAGCAATTACACACTGCCAAATCACACACACAGAACTATAATAAAAGTAGTCGTAGGTCAAATAATACCAATGACTCAGTAAAGATAGCCTGCCTGGTCTTTATTCTCAGGGGAGGGAGGGTTTACTGGTCAAGTACTTTATGACTCACAGTACAGTATATTAGAAATTTTCTATGTATTCTTTAGAATTGAGAGATTGCCCTTGTAGCTCAGTAGGTAGCTCTCCTGTTTCTGGCCTACGAGGTCATAGCTTTAAGTCCCTGCTGAGGAAACTTAACAAGTTCCATCTATAAATAGAATGGCATTAGATGCTGTTACTCTTGCAAGGGTGGTGGCCTTTAGATGGGAAATTTTATGTTTTCATCTGTTCTGATACAAAAAAAGGAACTGGACATAAAGAGGCATAGGATATTATGCTAAAGATGAATGACAAAGTGGGTTCCAAAATCCGCTGTCACTTCAATTAGTGCAATACAACAAACTCAGCATTATCAAACTATGATAAAGGCTAGACATGAACACGAGAACAGTAACTGGCCTTCTCAATAAGTAATTATATAAAATTACAGACTTTATAATATTTGATACTGAAACCTCCTAGGTACTATACAATCAAAATTCAATTTGAGACATCAAGAGGCAACCTCAACATAAAACAAATTTTGGACTGTTTGATTAGTAACATAATGTTTGAACATTCACAGCACTCTATCTGAAGAAGTATATCCTTGAGAGATATTTATTTAATTATCATGGATTACTATGATACATATAAATTTTTGCTCCTAATATCCATACATTTGGGTAAGTTTATTCAGCTCTCAGAAGAACTATTTGTGAGAAATTTGAGAAGGAAACCTATTTTAACACTTACCTGAGTTTATCTGTGCTTTAAACTGTATCTACTTGGCCTTAGAGGAACATAGATTAAAGCTTAGGTATCAGTTTTACTTAGTCTGGCAATGTAATTTACTGTTCAATAAAGACAAAGGCTAACTCACTACAGAGATGACAATTTTCCAGCACCTGTTCCACAATCTGCACCCACATGCCCAGGAAAACAAATCCACTCCTCTGCTGGAGACAAAGCTGCTAACAGAATATTGCAAACAGCTTTGAGGTATAAACCCACAAATTTTGTTCATGTACACACACCAAAAGAAAAGAAACACCAGCAATAAAACAGGAGATTGGAGTGATTTTATGTGATTTCCTGCATCTCAAACACACTAACATTATGTTCAAGGATGGTGACAGATCTTGCAATGTTCTTCTGCAGTTTTGCAGCAGAAGATGTCATTGCGCCTCCTGTAATTATCTTCTTGCCTAAGTGAAAAATCTGATTAGTTCAAAGTTTTCCACAGCTGGCCAAATTAAGCTAGTTGATCCTGCACTGGCACTGATCTATCAAACAGGATGCTGGTGTACAAAATGTCTCCCTCCCTCTTGCAGGTGTAGGTTTCAAAGTAGTAGTAATTGAAACTGCATGAGACAAGATTCACAAGAATCCCATCCTGGTCCTTTAATTCCACTACCAACATTTTGGACAATAATGTAGTAGTATCCAAAGCACACACAAGGCTCTTTTCTGCTCTTCAGATCCTTCTACAAACAACTGCTTTTAAGCATCAGCC